>VUJU01000181.1:0-148685 GCA_009835225.1 Aphis craccivora | reverse complement strand
ATTGAATCTATTGTATAAAAATATATTTTTGCCACTTTTTTCTTCCCATGCGTTTCTTGTAATTAATTATCAAACATAATCGAACTACTTTGTGTTTATAATGACTTAACATATTAACTAAATTTATATATAAATTATATAAATATAAATATATAACCTAAACATTGGCAATTTTAATTATCAGTTTTAGTTATTTATAATCATTAAGTTACTTAAGCCACTACATGGTATTGTAATATGACAATCATTACTCGAAATCGTGTTGTCACAGTTGTCAAAAAATTGATGATGTAACATTATTTTGACTGATTGCTATTCACACCGAATCTTTCCGGAAGGCTTGTTTGGACAAGTGCCTCGATACTTCTTATTAACAAAATCTACGTACTGTACTATGTTTTCTGTGTGTGTTTTAGTATATCTATAATAAGTTAGCCTCGATTACAAAAAAACCTCGTTAGGTCATTGTGAGTACCATTTATGAATTTGCATACGTGTCATACTCGAACAAGTAGTGTCTAATCAGTTAGTATCGACGTTTAAATAGAAACCCATGAGAATTTCAAAATCTAATTTGTATTCTGTAGATATATTACATTATTACGTACATAATAAGTCAGATAATAGTAGTTTTAAGGTACATAGTACATATAGGTGTTACATGATGGCATTTTTCTAGTGCTGGCATGTACCCGAGTGGTGAAATTTATTCACTGTTTTTAAAGATAAAGACCCTTCTATGTCCTCCACCAAACAGACATTCATGCACTTGACTATATACGTTCCAAGGCCTCTCGGCCTTTCAAACATCCCTCTTCATATCCTTAGAAGAAACAATGCACGTTTTTGAACGATATAGTTAAAACATTTCGTCGATATTTTAAATATGTCAACGTGAATATTTATTAACATTATTAACAAGTAAATTCGATTAAAAGAAAAACTTTTTTTGGAAGTAAAAATATTTAAAAAAAAAAAAAATAATAATTTCAATATTAACTGTATAGAATTTTGATTTTTATATTAAATAAAAATTTGGATTTAGAAATTAAATATTTATGGCATAAATAATTATGCAATTAACGTGTAATTAATTGTATCCAACTAATAAGTAATATATCTTGAAGTACAAAACATATATTTAGACATTAGGTAAGAACATTATTTTAAAAACGATAACATTTTTTACATATTTCTATACATTTGTTTAAAATTAATAGTGACAAGAAACACACTATACCTATTACCTATACTGTTTTCATGAATATCTGTTTTTCTCAATTTTGAATTATTATATCGCATCTACACATAGTTAAAGACTATATTATTATACTTTTTATTTTTAATATTTTTTTTCTCGTATCAATGAATTAAAATGTATTTCTTTATTTGGTAGGTATACAATTGAGAAAATAAAAAATATAAAAGTAAAGAAAGTCCATTAACTTTGTTAGTAATTTTCCCTATAGATAATGACGGTGATGTTGTAGTTTTATGATTTTTTTTTTCAGTGGTATAATTTTGTTGGAATTTTGAATTGAAAAAAAGATTATTATATATTAAATCTAAGAAGGCAGGCCACTAACCGGTCAACAAAAATGAAGGAATGAATAAAAATAAAAAACATAGTAGATTTGTTTATAATGACCTAAAACATTAGGGACTATATAATATATTATAACAATTTTTTGAAGAGACCCTAGTTATAGGTACGTATTATGATGTTTATTGACTCTAATAACTTCGCAGCGGGACACATAGGTAGGTATATAATATACTCGATAATATATATAGTTGCAAAAAAATAATACGTATGTATCTATATATATATTAAATGAATGAAAAAACCATATGGAGACAGTTTTTCCCTTTTATTCTACAAAGACCACCGATTATAACTTATGGCGTCCCGTTTGCCTTTTGTCGGACAACTAATCATCATACCGGCAAGAATTCTTTTAATAATATTTTTTATTGCTACACCGCCTTCACTGTTCTTCTTGCTACTACCCGGGGTCATTGAGTCTAGAGAATTTGCTGCACATATGGATACAACACGAAAAACAGTCTTACAATAAATAATAATATGTACAATTTTCGTGTAGACGATTTAACTTAATAGTTATCATATTTTAGTAATCAATGACATCATCCGATAGTGATTTTTTTACAGAAACCATTAAACTTAAACAATAATATTTACCGGTTTGAAAGAAATGAACTATTTGACAGGTGGTTAAATTATATTATAGTTTTACTTCCGGACAATACAGTTGTTTATAGCTATTAAAAATATTACCAATGTCATATTTTTGTCACGTAAACGCATATCATCCGGTTATTTATTTGGTTTATGTTTTTTTTTATCTTCCCACTCTTATTTATTGCTGTGCTATGATATGTATACGCAATGAAAATATCGATTTTTTTCTCTTTCCACAAGAAGTACCTATTTTTTTCTAGCCCTTTATTTGGTCATTAATGGAATCAATTAAAAGACAATAAACGTATAGCTATATATACGTTGCAATACGTCGTCTCCCTCTTTCACTCTCCCTTTTTTCACTATCCAGCATCCGCAGATGCCCTATTACCCTACACGCAGTTTATAGCAATATAATATATTAGCTACATTCAATTCCACAATGTCACTATTTTTTCCCCTCATGATTGAAAAAATTACACCTCTTGCTCTTTAGTAACATCGCGATGAAACGGTACGAGGAACATAAGACTCGGTCGGCCGGAAAAATACCTGAAACACTTGGCTTTTGGGAATCGTCGACGCTTCTCTAATTCGCCGTTTGTATACGCGTTTAAAAGCATCGTCATATAGCCTTAACCCCTACACTCTAGACATCTCGGCTACCCTCAACTCCGAATAGCCGCCGTGATTACCTTGTTAAGATAATTTCGTTAGTCGCTATTGGGGCGTTAATTTCGCACACAATCGTCTTATTTTCATTATTTTTCAACACTCGCTCCCTCTTTTCTCATTGAAACGTAACAGGGAACGTGATGTTAGATGAGTGCTGGAATACAAAGTCTAAAGAAAAATTCGTTCTTGTGTTTTGCTCTATGTTAAAAAAAAATTATTATTATTATTCAACGGTTAACGAATACTATTTTCTCTTCATATTTACTACTTCTCCGGTCTCACAAATAACAATTATGCATCTAAATCCAAATCTTACGCCCTATCGAGTTATCTTACGATTGTGTGACGAAGCCAAGTTTAATTAGTTGCAAATAAAATAATATTTTGCACGTTCAATCATATCTATAATTATAGTTACTAAGTATATTTTAATATGTTGCAGTGTACAGTGTATAAATAAAATGGATATTATATTATATACTCGTTAATATTATAAACTCTCAATTAATTGACATATATATATATACAGCTGTAAATTTAACAACAGTTTTTGTGTTTTAATATACCTACATAAAAACTACACAGTGTATATAAAAATGATTAATAAACTATTTAAGTTATACAATAATCAGTCTGCTATACATAATCTTATTTCTAGCATATTATTTCAATGAAACCATTAAAATATGCTACATAGCATGATACCTAGACAGTTGTAATTATTTTTCTTGAGTATCATTTCTTTAAATATATTTAAAGCTAAAAAAGAAGTAGGTACATTTTTTCTTAATTAATAGAACAATTGTTGCACATTCACTGATTAATCACTACGAGGTATAGCGTACAAACTTTTTAATTTACGATTAGTGTTAGGTATAGTTCAATTTCGTTCATTGATGTTGACATTTGTTAAAATAAATGATTTAATTTATTTAGTTAACATGTATAATACATAATATTATTATAATTACATAATATATGATACCTATACCTACTCGCGTATGCATTATATCATATTATATTTAGAACCAACAATATATGGAACTATGAAAAACATATAATGTAGACGGTTAATTATTAAACGTTTTAGTTATTTGCTCTTAAGACTTAAGAGTGTTAATTCGACAGTGGTAGTTATAACGAATTGTCATTAGTGTCTGTTAAGAATTGAAATGCGTACAATGTACATATATTAATTTTGAAATTATTGCGCGGTAGATAGGCACTTAAAAACCCAGAACTCCCGTAAATAATCGCTCAGGTTTTTACACTCCTTGGACCATATCCAAAATTCATTAATTAGCTCATCGGTGTATATAGCGTTAGATTCGAAATATATACTTACACGCGTATTATGTCTAGTTGTGAGTGTTTTTCAAAATATCATAAAATTTAATAACAACAATAATAACACGACGCATGTAAAATGCAGTCCGGAGGACGTGAAATTAATTACGTAGAGTCGTATATAGAGATTGAATGTATAGCGATGACGTGCGAACACAACGAAATTAAAAAGTCTGATGACACATTGACTATGAGGATCACGATCTCGACGATAGAATATACAAAACCACACAGTAGCTGACGATCGCGAACTATAAAATACAAGTTCGTCTGATTAATATTATATTATAAATAAGTCTGAATATATTATAAATATTTTAAAAATATATATTATTTTACTGTACTAACCTACACGTTTTTTTTTCTCGTGTAAATACAAATGTGCGTTAAGAATCCTTTTTAGGAAATTAAAAATGCACATTCAATATAAATTATAGACTTTATTATTTTCAAAATATGATCGGTCCTTCCCTATACGCATTAATAAACTGCTGTTGGTTATGGTTTGTTATTTATTTCTTAGGGCGTAACAATTAAATAATAAAGCGGCCGTCCATATTTGTTAGTATAATATCAAACGTATTTATAGGCATACTATGTATCAAGATAATAATCAATTTTCTGATGTCTTGGCTTCGTATTGACAAAAATAAAAAACAATTCATATGCCATATATAACATTCGCATCTCGTGCATTACGTCAATTTAATTATAAAATATGTATTAAAAATATTGTAATCTATAATTATTGTATGTTGAATAATTTTATGTATTTAAGCTGAAAAATTCATAATAAGCGAGTTTCAATTTTAACGAAAAAAATATGTTGGCAATATTAATAATAACTAAAATAATAATTTCAAAGAGTTTTATAATTCAAATATAATTATCAAAAACCGATTTATTTTGATTAAAGTAGCTTAAAACTACTCAGTCAGCATTTAATATACCAGTTTTTGTTTCCAATTTATTAATTTAAATCGAGTTTTTTAAAACGTTTGCAAATTTTCTGTAAATATATTTAATTGTAATAATCATCATTAATATCATGAAAAGGTATCTACAATTAGATTTCCTTAGAGATTATGAGGATTTGATTGCATTTTTCCTTTTGTGCTATTTAATTTCAGGTTTTTTTAATACACTTAACTTATTATTTTATTAAGGAATCTCAGACCCCTAAACATAGTTATGTACCTATGTATATTTCACCCTTACACATGTTGAAAGAGAGGGTAGGTATGCATGTGGTTGAAACATGATGCTTGCAAATCCCGAAGACGCAGGGGGTCCCCGAGGCCTTGTTAGGTTGTTGAGTGTGATGGGGGAAAATATAATAAGTAATAACAAAAAATAATATATCATATTTTTTTTCGTTTTAAAAACGTTTGCCGATTGTGGTGTAAAGAGTTTCCCGTATCCCTTTAGTTAGTAAACCGGTCATGTAAATTTATATATACATGACGAAATTAGATATGTAAGTATACTGTATAATTAAATTTCTTCTTATTTTCATTATTCAGTGTTATCCGTATAAGTATATTATATTTAGGAGTCTTATTATATATAATGTACCTATTTAAAAAATATTTGAAATAAATCATTATGTAGTCACTATAAGATGTACAAAGTTAAGGTACTTATACTTATCTTAATATATTATATTGTCATACACGAATAACGTAATAATTGAAATGTATTTAGGTCCAAAAAATTTACTATTTTAAAATAATATTTATCATTTGTTTGAGTTTAACTATTTGTATGATAATATTTGCATAGATATTGTAAATTATAAAAAACTAATATCCACCTCATAAAAGTACGGTATTTGATTAAAGTACGATTTTACGTAGGTACAAAAACTTTCTTCTTATATAGTTATGTACTTAAATCAAAAACAAATTACAATTACTTTTTGTTTTTGGGTATCGCCAGTAAAATTTTTTATTTCCGTTGAGAAATTTGCTTGGAAATACTCTATTCATCAGCACTATTACAGTTACTATTTGCTAATTAGTTTAAGAAGTTATTAATCTAATTTAATTTTTAATTTGTCTTACCAAAAGATTTCATCGAGTAATATAATATAAATGAGACCATTCCAATAGACCATACATATGTTTATGGGGTGGGCAAGGCGCCAGAAGTTCCACCATGAGTTTCGGTTAGAAAAAAGACTAACAAACGAAGAAGGGGAGAAGTGAAATTCGAAGAACGAATGACACAATTTTAATTGGGACCAGTATTTTGAGTGCAACACGTGAATGGTATTATCTGTGAATATTCAAATTTTATGTTTTTTTCCCTCTCTTTGTATACCGCATATCGATATCGTAGGCGGACTTTTATGGTTGTCATTAACGATAAAATCGACTGCCTACCGCATATACAGAATGTAATAAAATATGTATTCTAATCATTTCTTTAAAAAATATATACTTATACATTTGATACAAACACAAACGTTGTTCTTCGTGTTTTATTTTTTTGTGTGTTCATATAATAACTAAAAAAATAAATGAATAATATATAGTATATATAATAAAACGAAAAACAATAACCATATGGCGGAGACTAAATGTCCATTATCCATTGTCTATAAACTACCGAGTGGCTGTGGCATACATGTTGTCACATATATAATATTATAAGGACCATAATGCAGATAGAGAAAGACTTTGGCGGAAGTGATATATTATTTTTTGGAGGGAGGCCGAAATGACTTCGGGAGTGGTGGTCTAGTTGGTCAGCGGCACAATTGTGTTCCGTATCGTAAACAATATCGCGGTAAATGATAAGATAACAATAATATTATTATATAATATTTGAAAAAAATGAATGGACATTAAACGTGGTTATTGTCTTGTTTTAGACATTTTTATGATTTACAGAAACTATATCATTTCTTATTAGCTTATTTCTCCGTTGTTCATAATAACAAACCGTTTGTTTCATTCAAAATGTATAGTTGAATTGTGTTATTATTTTTTATATATTTTTAATGAATATGAGCATTACTTATATAAAATACGATGGTTTTATTCTTATATGGTCTCATTTCAAAATCCTATCAACATTTAAACACAAAATACAATATTTTTTACGCTATGCGCCTATGCGCCTATGGCCTATGCTCAAACAATAAAAATGATATTCTTTAATATTCAAGATAAATTATAGCAATGTATAATTTTTATATATTTATAATAATAGAATAAAATAACACTTCATGTTATATTATACTCATAGATATATTAGGTATTTTAGTAATTATTCCTCTTTAACTCTAAGCATTTAACTATGTACATTATGTACTTACACATATTATATGTATAGCTTTCTGGAACTGTTTCCTTAATTAAAAAATCTTGAAGAATTTTTTAGTGTGAAATAAAAATAATTCTAAATTTTAAGAAAAGGTAATTAATTATTTTCTGACAATAAATTTTTATAATATTCAATTTGAATATTTTGATATTTTGTAAAAGAATTATGATTAAAATATTAATGATCATAATTTCGCTTTAGCTTCTGAGCTAAGCTATGGCCGATGAGTGTACTTTACAATTATGAGTGTTTTTCGCTTATGTATGAACACTGGGGCAGTAATGCTTTTATTTTTAAAAATGGTTATGGTTTCTGGTAAAATGAATCTATTTGATACTTTAGGATGTAAACACAAATACAATAGGTACTTGAAATTTTCACTAAATGTTTATTATATTACCTATCGTTTTTTATTTACGATCGAATTGATAATATTTTCAAAATATTTTGACTATTTCGTGATGTTTATAGACATAACTAATTTTCATTTTTATTTCTACCCACATATGTTTCTATATTCACCTGTATAAATTATAGTTTGAAAACCATTTAGAGTTATCCAGGGGCCACTAAGATGAAGCGTTTCTTATTGACCCCCAAAAATTGTTTGACTTAATTGTCAGATTTATATTTTTGAACTTCGATTGAATTATAGTTACTGAATTAAAGTCAAATATTTCTGACAATTATATAAATTATTTATTATTTTAAATAATTGTTGCATACCCTTTTTAAAAATGTCATTCATAAATTGTTTTATTTTTATATTCTTCTATTGCGTTATCAAATTTTTTATTCCTAATTTCGATACATATATACCTATCAATAATTGAAACAATTTCAGATAGACTACGAGTTCTCATAACTCCATCTCAATATTATAAACAGAAGTAGATTTGGCGAAATGAAAACTGAACCTTTCTTGTTTTGGCGGTAACGAAGACTGCTCTGTTTTTAACAGAATATACATTTATAGACTAATTTGAATGCAAATTTCTTATGCAAACAATGTTTTCTAAACATTATGTTGTCTTGTAATCTTATCTACGAATTACAACAAACGATATTTTTTCAAATTTAATAAAATATATTCACAGTATTCACTTAAATAATCAAAATTATATTATATGTATATTTTAAATAAATTCTACTGGCATTTGTATTATATGAATGTAATATTATGTAGAATTAATATATACCTACATGGAAAGTATGGAATAATAAAAAAAAAATAATAAATTATAAATATGTATACATGTACCTAGTCTCAAACAAACAAAAGTAAAAACACTTATTGAGAATAAAAATACACCCCGTGTATATTTTATCGAGTCATTTACATTTATATTCAAAAAAATGTTTGTACGCATATTTTTCGATTCGAATCATTCAGGTACTTAACTGCGGGGTTTCTATATGAGTGTTGTACAAAGCCATTTTATACAGTTTGACACTTTGACATAGACTTGACCGCTATCGATGGGAGACATATGGATACGTCGGTGTCTGGTAAACGTCTTCGACCCAGTTCGGTCGATTTCCACGAGGGGCTAAGTACAGAAACGTGTTTTACGGCTGCTAATTGATTCTTATTCAGTCTCGACCTCCGTATTGTATGTATTTATATATATAAATACTAAAACCCTCCCATGTCTCCTATATAGGGACATTTTGAGTAGGGTTGTGTGTTGATATATATATATATATATATATATATATATATGTATAATAAAGAAGAACTACTTGACCCCGAAAGAAAAAAACGAGAGGAAAACCGTTAGTAGAAGCTATTAGAATATTCTTGACCACTTGACTCTATTGTCCATTGTGGTTTTCACTCGCCGCCATTGAAAAAAACAAACAGAAGCGTACCAAGTTAATTTTCACTGGATATACATTTTTGTTTACACAGTGGAAATAATATGATAGTGTTAACTTTAATATATTTCAATTTGTGAATACAATAACTACTTAGCATATTTTGCACGTTTTTAAGTAAATAAAATTTCAAACAAGCTCAAATTATCACGATACTACTCGTATATCATCAAAATAACTTGTACCATGAGTACAAATCTTAATATTTATAATTTATATGTACCTATATAATATACATATGTTTTATATTAATGTTAAATTTTATTATATGATTTAAATTTTAAAAATGTATACATAGTTTATAAAAAAAAAATGATCTTATAAATAATTATAGTACCTATTATAGTAGTGATGAAAATGTTAAAATAAAAAAAAATGTAATTTGTATTATTCATATTTGAGTACTTATACGTTTAAATTCAGCTGAACATCATCACTCTGAATAATAACAAAAAGTTAATTTATTTGATAAATAGTTCATGAAGGTATATGTTATTAAAACTTGATGAGCTCTTATTTAGAACTAATAATTTCTAACATTTTAAATCTGAACTATTCATTTATTATGTATATATGAATGAAAATGTTAATTGCAGACGTTTTAAAACTTAAAAGAATTATGCAAGACTCACAAATTTGCATAATATTTATTATGACATTCGTGTTTAGTTGATTTCGCTTTTTTAAGTTGATACTTAACTCGAAGTGATCGAATTTACTTATATGAGTGGGTTTCGAATTTTAATCACCGTTTGACATTTAAACTAAATTTAAATATTAAAAAAATTTTACTTAGTGTTTTAGTATTTATTTAATTTCATAATATGCAAGCCATTGGTTATTTTGGAGAATACATTTTATTGTATAATGTTATTTTAATTGGTCGCTCATATTTTAATATTAATCAATAATAAATAAGTACAGTAGGTACCTATACTGTTTAATAATTAAATTTATGGAATAATGTGATAGACAATAATATTTAGTACACAATATTATATAATTAAATTTAGTTGGCATAATAATAATATATTAAAATGTACCTATACTTTTGTAACGCTACGTTATTACGTTGCATAATAATTAATACTGTAAAGGTATACCGCATGTACATATTGTTATTTATACGCTGTCTATAATATATACATGTTTTTCATTGTTCACAGGATCCAAGTGAGCACTGCCAGAGCGTTTCATTCATGCGTGTGACCTAGTAGTGGAAGGGACTCCTCTTGCATATAATGTAAAAAACCAAGTGGACCGGACACGAAGAATATATACACCCGTTCGGGAGAACCATGTGTGGTCAGGGTAGAAACCGGCCTGGACCTGTGGCCATGTTTACGTTACTGCTTGTACTCGTCAACGTACAAGGTGAGTGTATAATAATAATAATAATAATAATATATTTACATATACAATTTATTATTAAAAAAAAAAAAAAATACCTTATATATATATATTATACATATATTGGTAGGTATGTAATCTGTTTATTTATAAGTATTTCGTGTTTGTTGACGTATTGTATCAATCGCGATGCATGTTATTGTCTCCTCGGAAAATTATCCTGAAGTGATTTGTAATAATAATTTAGTCCTGTAAACAGGATGTCAGTGTCGTGTTGATTAATGATTTCAACCATACATCAAACGTTGAATGTTGCTTTACTGTTGGGTAATTTTTATCATATTGAGTAATTATTAATTATACATTTTTACTTTTTACTTTTGAAACAATCGACAAACATTATTGTTTAAAGAGTGTTACACTTTTAATATTATATTATTATATATTGATTAGATTCTTACATATTATTTTGTGTTACTAAAATGATTGAGTAAATTACATTAACGCAATTAATGTTCGTAATAAATTATGATTGAATTATCTTTTTAAAAATGTTTTTGTTAGTTTGTTTTGATGAGAATTGTAGTAATAATTAGGTGAGTTGTTTGAATATTTTTGTTCTAATCATAATTTTTACTTAATAGATACTTGAATTATTTTTATGAAGTTTATAAACTATGCATAGAAATAATTTGTATTTTTGTTTTACATGTAATATAATATACATATATTGATATATATATTTTAAATATTTGTAAGAATATTTTGAGATATAATTTGTAAAGAAATATAAAAAGACCTTGTGACATTAATCTGTTATTGAAATAATAAAAGATATTAAATGTATCATTATTTGCATAGCATGTTTGCAAATTAAATAATTTAGTTTAAATTTAACTATATATACTTACAAATAAATGTAATTAAAATAGAGTTGAGTTATGGTTTTATAATATTATATTGATGTTTTTTCTATAGTCTAGAAATTAATACTTTACTTTGAGGATTTTTATCGACCTATAGGCTATAGCAATGGCCCATATATTGTTCGATTTCACTTCAAAATAATATTTTTTTTATACGTGTAAATACTGCAGTCTACTTAATTTAAATTATGTTTATTATTTTAGTCCTTCGAGTGCATTTTTATTACTAACAATACACAATGGTTTGTAAGATACTACAGATAAAACATATTTATTGCTGATTTGTATTTTTTTAATGGAAAAGTTTACAGATTAAAGATGTTCACATAATAATATGTGTGGTATTATGCAACAGAGTACGCGTATACATATTTTACTGTGTAGACTTGCATTTTATTTCTGTGAAAAAAAGATGACGTTTTACATTAATTATATATAGGTACATAGTCATATTGATTTTAGAACGATTTTTGCCATCCTATATATGAATCTTTGTGTTAAAAATAAAGAACAAATTTCCGAGTGATTCGATTTTTTGTTCAATGTACAACGGACTGAAAAATTGTGTTCGATGACCATGAAGAAAAAATAGTTCAACTTGCACGAAGTGGGGTATGTGGGTGCGCTTTTCAATGTACAGCAATACATGATGGTCTTTTTGTGGATAAGATAATGAAAAAAGTAAGGGGCCGTTATGTATAGTGATTTCATGTTTAGAACCCATTTCTGCAGCGGATCGAACCTTGGTAATACTGTATAGTATTCAAAGTAGAATTCGTATTAGATACAAGGAATATGATTTTTTTCAACAAAAGTAGCTTACCACAATATAATATTTTAATACCAATACCGAATTTAATTTAATTTTAATAAAATATATACCTAGCAGTAAACGTTAGAATTAATTAGTAATTTATTTTAAGGATAATATTGAGTTTAATTTTTTTTTTAAATCAACTATATTAAAATTATTTTATATTTTTAAAATTAATTTGCTCGAAAATCTCGAGATAACATTTAAATTTTAATTATTACCACGATGTAAAAGCAAAATAATACATTTGGTATAATTTTAAAATTGTGTCTTTAGGATTACCATAGAAATATTTGTTTCAAAACTACTTACATAGTATGACAAAAATTATACTTTGATGTATTTAGTTCAAATTTTAGTGTATTGGACGAAACACTTATATTAATATTATACCTAAATAGTTAACAGCTTAAAAAATATTTTACTTTGCGATTGAAATGCACGTTATAACACTGCAATTATTATATGACCACACCTTCACTTTCAAAAAGCTATTTATTATAACACTAGAGTTCTATAAATCTGATCAATTTATATTTTATATTGTTAGGCATGTTATTGAACAGTTTACATTATTTATGAATAGTTGCACGTTATTATTACACACATTCAATAATATATACCAGTACTCACGACATCCAGTGTTTCGTTGGCCCTCCCAATATTGTGATTATTGCTGAAGGAGGGGTGATAATTTACAAATCAAATTCAAAGTTATAATAGTCAACCGGAAACTATGAGTACGTGATTGTGTACCTACTGAGTAATCGAAAATCAACAATCGTTATATTTATTACGTGTACCAGTAAGTCGGAAATACCGAAATATGGAATAAGTATGTTTAATTATACAATAAAACAATTTTGAATTATACACACGTGCTATGTATGTATAATCGTCGCTTTGCACAGGTGTCATACTAATTGTAGACTAACAATTTCTATACATTATAACTTGAGATAAATAAATTCTATAATGCGTAAGGGTTGAAGTTTGAGTAATATCATAATTGAAGTATTTTATTGAGATTTTCGAAACTTAATAAAATCCCATTATTTTGTATATCGTTTTGTTTTGTTTTTTTTTTTTAATGAAAATTGTAAATTAACATATTATATAGACTAGAATGACTAGATTATTTGACAATCCAAAATATTTTTCGAAACTTGTCTGCCACCTCATTAATTATTATTTACTTTAAACATAAAATACAATGACAGGCGTAAAATCAATATAACGTTTTGAAATACCAATTTGACGTTTTAAACCTAAAAGCTAAAACTCTTTTTTGATAATATTATATAATAAAATAAAATAAAAACCAAGTTTCATTCACCCGTTCTATAATACTTTAATGGCCTGATGTGTAATAAATAGATACAATACATACATTACAAAGAATAATGGGAAATTGTGTTTTATGCTTCTAATAATATGGTTTTTTACTTAAGATGAATGACGAATTGTATCACTGAATAATGATAATTAGTTTTGTGAACATAATCCTTTATATGATTTATTAATAAAAGTTAGTAACATGTAAATTATTAAACTAACTTATTGTTGATACCGTATTATAGGTATGATATTACATAGGTACCATAAATATTAATATTTGGTAATAAGAAATATTTTAAAAATTACAAAGTGCAATGTTCTTATTAAAATTAGTTTTTATTGTATTTAAATATAATTACTTTATATGATTTAAATATGAACTACCTAGGTATTTGATTCTTTTAAATAAATAAGTATAATACAAATATTTGTTCATCATCGCATTCCATAAAAGAACTATTTTTATTTGCTGCCTCGTCGAAATGATTTAGTGCTCAAGTTTAACTTGAATAGGCAATTTAATATTTAAAAACTAGTATTTTTGAAAAAAAAATATTTTATAAAGTAATTATATTCGATAAGTTTTCTTTTATCTGTCGAAAAAAATACTTATGATATTTTTATTATAAATTGTTCTATTTATGAATTTAATATTCAAAGTGTATTGTATATCAAATAATATAAGATAAGGTACCTACAAGTGAATGTTAACTTTTTAAGATCGAGTTTTTTTTTAATAAGGTTTCCAAAAATATATTTTAAATGCTTACTTATAGCTGATTATTTATTTATTTGTGCCTAAGACAGGTTTAATAATAAATAAAATTTATTCGTATATAAAAAAAAACGTATGAGGTTAAATGTAAAGAAAATCTTATACCAAAGTATTAAAAACTCAAACAGCTTAGCTTGATTAAGTGTTTTATTAACAAATATTTTTAATATTATTCAATCAAAACTTAATTAAATTAACTAAATGGGACATATTAATTCTACAATTTTATACCTATAATTATATAAGTATATGCTATTCTTTTATAAATTGCAATATAAGTGTAGTATAAAATAATGAAAACCGGTAAAACAACAAGGTTTTGTAACAACAATAGTATTTAACAAATATTATTGAAAAAGAATATTCTATAAAATTTCTTACAAATACTTTCATTGGGTATGATTTAATATAGTCGTAAAAAATATATCTATAGATTAATCCATTTATCCATACAGGATACACTAGAATTAATAATATAAATATATTTTTATAGCTGGTATTAAAATCTTGTATTGTTAATAGAATATAAATCTTCAGACACACACCTCTAATAAATTAATATAGTGGAAGACATTAAAAATTTATAAAATCAATTTTCGATGATTTTTTGATACATGTATGCGAGGTGGCGGCCTTTCTTTTAAACCCAAACATGTTTTTATCTTACAGTCTTTCCTGGAGGTCTAATGATATTTATACATTTATTTAATATGCATTTCCAGGTTTTATTTTACATTCTTGTATTCCTATTAATCTTCGGTTCCCTGTGTAACAACCGATACGTATATTATTATTATTATTATTATTAACGAGTGCGGGTAGTGTTCGGATTTGATCGATTTCTCAATTAGCCTGCACATGAGTTATCGTGTTCAACTAACATAGGTTTTTTTCTGTTGACTTTAAGGTACTTACGTACTTATGTATGAATTCCGTTCGGTTTAAAACACGCACTGGGTTTTGGTGACAAATGAATAACTTACAGGCCTCCACTTATACTCCGTCTATTCAGCCATCATCTTGACCCATCGCATCGGTAAGAGTATAATAGTATTCGAGATCTGCCCGATATGGTGGCCAGCGGGGAAACGGTCGAAAAATAATTACTGTCATGTAATAATTAAACACGTGCAGTCAAAATAGAGTTGTACCGTATACAAGAGGCGGTTTACAGAATTTACATAATCTACGACCACGGTGGAATTCTAGAATATTGTGTATGTGTTGTTGGGAGGACAGAACATGGATTTTTATTCAAATGAACTAAACGAACGTCGGTGGTTGAAGCAAAAAAAATCGAGGAAATTTGTTAAACAAGACGTGTGCCAAGCAATAGTTTCTGAGTTTTTTTAACCTTGTAAAATCAATTGAACCTGTATAAAGATTAAACCATTAATTTAAAACAAAAGTAATCTTTAGTTGAAATAAATGATTGTGTAACATAATAATACGTATGTAATACTACTTCTCTATTTAGACAATACAGGTAGGTAGGTATATTTATTTAGTTGGTAATTTATTGCTTGCTTCATTTTAAAACAGATATTTTGATATTAATTAATTGAAGTTTGAAAAAATGAATCTATATATATATAATATATATTTAATGAGCGTTGTAGTTACTAGTTATAAAGTACATTACTTTAGAATGGAGAAACTAGTAAAATCTTATTTTAAATCTTTGTTTATTTCTACGTATACAAATATTTTAAAATACGTATACTAAATTCGTAAGAAAATGGATTAGGTACCAAATATTTATTTTTGTTTTTGAAGAAGACACGGAATACATCCACCCTTTGTCACTGTAATGTAGACTAAGAATGAAATCTATTTAAAGAAGTCGAAACATTCGTTACAGAATAGCTTTGTAGTAATATTGTCATTTTTATTCTTTAACATTAAGTGAGTATTACTTTACGAAAAAACTGCAATTCATGGAATTATTTCTAATAATTTAATGTATAGAATTTAAAAATGTTCTAAGAACGAATTTTATTTTTAACTCGTTGTGTTATTATTTTCTATAGTTACTATGCATATAAAATATTTAATACAGCATAAAAATCACGCGTTCACTATTTTTCCTACAAAAATTAATAAGATGTTTGTAAATTTATCTTGGTTTTTGATAGATCGTGTATCAATTGTGTTGTTTTCTTTCGGATTTCGATTATAATCATTGAAATACTTGCATTAATCAGTCTGGTATTTTATTTATTTTCTATCCGCTATATTATTAGTTATCTCTACCTAATGTTAACTAAATCAATTTCATAAAAAACGCTATCTATCTCTATAGCGTGCATTCAAGAAAATAAAAATCATGGCAATCCGGTCAATTCAATAAACAATAACTTACTAATATAGATGTCTAATTAAGAAAATTAAATTGAATTGATATAGGTAATATACTAATGCTTTTGTGGCAGGGGGTATATACTGTATATAGGTAAAATCCATTAACAAAATAATTGGATTTGTTATATTTTGTTCATGTATTCATTGCATAAATCTGTGAAACGATAATTTCCCCAACGGCTACAGTAGTTACGTATATATAGGTAAGTATTTCATATATTATACATTTGTATATATATTATATACGCGAAGACGAGTATACAAAGACCACCTCAAGTCCACAGCCATCGTATTCGAGAGTGTAATTAACTTGTAGAAAAGTTTTTCAAAATAACAATATTATAAACAAATATTGGACATTTATAAATAATTACTGGTTGTAGCCACCGACTACAATATGTCTTATGGTGATTGAGTCGTGTGTTTTTACCTCTACTCTTTCCTGCATAATAATATATGTAATGGGTGGCATTTGTGCGTGTGTGTGTGTGTGTGTGTGTATATTGCCTTGTGTGATTACCCAAACGGATAACCATTATTAACTGTATTTACGTAGGCGTGGCAGCAGAGTGCTTTATCGGAAATGTAAAATTATAAGTCTCGCAAAACAACTGAAAAAAAAACGAAGAGAAAAAGTCATGTAAACTTCTTGGATATCTTAATGGAAGGTCACATTGTGTGGGAATTTCGTTTTGGATGTATACATAATATAATCGTGTCGTCTAAGTCTCCGTTGTATAAAATGTAATTTTCGAAAGAAAAAAAACTTAAAATATATTAAGATTCGAGTTTATATAATGTTTATTCTTTCAATAACAAATCCCCCATGATAAGTAGGTATGAACATATTTACAATCGTCTCTGTTAACAAGACACAAATACAAAATTATATTTACTATCATCGAAGGCACAGTTATATTGACGAACAAAATAATAACCAGACATGATTTATAATTGATGTAATTTATTACTGCAGTGTAATATAATATACACCAGGGGTGGCCAAACTTTTTTTGGTCGCGATCTACTAAAACTGTACTTCACCTTTGAGGATCAACTTCCATAGAAAATTTGTTTTTATTATTGAATAACTATAATTATTAAGAAACATTTAGGGTGAATGGCTCTAATAATCAATTCTAACACGATCGACTTTGAAATTGTCCAAGATCGACCGGTCAATCGCTATCGACTGTTTGGCCGCCCCTAATACACACTATATACTAAATATTATATAATATGCGATCAAATTGATTTTAATACACTATTTCATTATATAAGTATTTACTCAAATAATAATTGAATGTTTAAGGAATGATTAAATTAAATTGCACTATATAAGATAACTTTTTTAAAAAACTTCTGATACATCTAATTTTAGATACTTTTTGTTTTAGAAGCAGTGTATAATTTTTATTTAATTTAATGTTTTCTAAAATATGTATTGTATATTCGACTTAATTAAGCAGATTCTGTACATTTGAGTTATTATTTATCACAATTATAGAAACTTAAAAACTATTTTTATTTTTCATATTTCATAAATATTATAATAATTATTTGTATTACTTATTTATATTATGCAATGTTCATATAAAATTGTTTAATAATATACTACATTAAATTTTATTTATCATGTCCGGTCACATACATATGATGGTTATTGGCCTGAATTCAAGGGGGTTACATTTAAGATTTCGGAAGCACTCAAAATGTGTGCACAGTCAAATTGCAGCAGTTTCGATGAGTGAATCTTAAAATACGCTTACGCCTTATTACCCTTCCGGTCAAGACCCCGGATGCGAGCGTCGGCTGAAGGAACCCTCTGATGTTATTCTCACTTTTCTCAACAGTTATTTTTACATATACATATCATATCCATTATATCATATAATAAATCACCAGCTTGAGCAGTCAATGTTCTAAAACATCGTAGCCTCTCTTCACGAGCCCGGTTATACGCGTCGCAATAATTTTCTTCTTCGCGTTTCTAACTATTAATAATAATAATAATATTATTATTATTATTTAGTCGGACATCTCTATCTACTGGACCACTCGTAAGCGTATTATGTATGCACATTAAGCACATGGTATTATACTGCACGCGGTCGTTATGTATTATTAACTCACGTATATAGGTACATATATTATCGCTTTACACACATACAAACGGCGGCGGCGTCGTCGTCAGTCGTGACCAGTTTCAAACACGTAAAGAAAAATCCGCGAACGCTTGTCAATTATTTACTTTGAGTTGTGTCCCGCCACATGCGTGTCATAGTTCAATATGTATTATCTAGGTGAATATAATATTATATTGCCATCAAATAGATACATAGGTGATCAAAGTCGTGGTAATAATTTTATTTTATATATTTCGTTGTAGTGTACAGGATGAAATAGGTTCAATATTCTCAATTCCTGAGTTTACGCTTTGCTTCGTATCTATAGTATACTAAGATACTTATAATTTATATTATTATATTTATTGGTAACTAAAATACTCGTCTATAATAAAAAATATAGTAAAACTATACCTAATAGTATTGTCAATGGGTGCAACCGGACTATAAATATCTAAACCGTATGGTAATACTCATATATAGGAATAAATCAGGAAAAATAGTACCTGACGTTCTTGTGTATATTATAATTGTAATAGGAATACGTATATTTAAAATTAAAAGGAGAACAAATCTAGCACATATATTTAACTGTTACACAAAATGCTTCGTATTCTTACAATAATATTATGATTAACTATGCATAATGTATACTCATTATAATATGAAGATTCCAACTTTTTGAGAAAAAAACATTTTAGGAAAACAAAAATATAATTTCTAACACTACTACACAGGACTGTATTATAGAGATGGGGGACAAATATTCGTAGGTAACGTTTTGCAGTAGTTGACCCCCCCTTCTTAAAACATACACACACGTGTAGCAGGTGCTACCGACGTGCCAACAAAAAAAAAACGGTCTGAGTATTATTTTAAAAATATATGGAAACCAGTGCGTGTGAAGCTATCGCTGTCGCAGAGACTACTACCTATTATATATTATTTACATTCGATAGCAAAAACGAAACCCAACATCTGTCTAAAAAGATATTTCGATGTTAACGCTTATACATTATTATGTTATTATTTATTTACGGTTTATTATGAAAAACATAATTTATTAAATGATTTACCGCGGTTGATATGTTTGTATAATATATGCCATTCGACCTACCTCAGTGTATGTTTCCGTAAATTCTCTTTTTTTAAATTATATTTATATATGTACCTACTACAGCATAGCAACATTGCTAAAATTATACTATCAATAAATCTTCCGAGGAGCAAAAAAATATGTTATTTTTATGCTGTTTTGAATAAAATCGTGCGTTTACATACCTATATTATTATTTATATACACAGAACTCGTGTAAATTATTTTTTGTGGGGTGTAGAATTTTTTTTCTTTTACATTTATTACTGTAATAAATCGATTCATACTTGACTCGGTTTTAGTTACGACTTAAGAAGGTACCTATGTGGTTAATTATTGTCGTGTTCTCTGTGTGTTGGGCTCTGGGTATACATCAATTGCCCATGTAAAAAACTGAACTCGAAAAATGTCCAACGTAGTAATATAGGTTGTTTCCATTATCAAATTACGGTTAATCCAATGGGTTCGATAAAATTACTTTCGTCGTTAATCCTAATCCTAATCCTCTTGGCTGGATATGATGTCGCATCTTTCCAACCGAGGTCATCCACACAAGCAGCTCAGGATATTCGATATATTATTATAGTTATCTATGTATACTCTAGAATATAGTGTATGATTTGTTGTGTCACGCTAGAGCACGTTTGGGTCTCTAATATAGAAGACCTTCCATAAGCTCGTTACTGGCTGATTACCAGTGTTGTTATCAATAATAACAATCATACTGTGAACGCTCGGTGACTTGGAAATACAGAATTTACTTTTCCCGATAAATGCTCACTGTTTTAATGGATCCATGACATTATGAATGGGTCACTGGTCACAGAAACAATTTATCGTAATATGAGCTCACATTACCCCGTTGTGATATTGTACTTAAAGGAACATGGAATATAGTATGAATATAGGTATACCTACTCACGTGAATACATTATTACTATCTAAGAACCGTTAATTTATTTTTCGTTTGTATATGAATGGTCAGTCTCACAAAAATAGCATTATATTTAAGTGTTCCAAATCAATATAAACAATAAATGCTGATCATAGTAAGGGTTATGGGTAAAAATATACCGGAAATAATGGTGTAAACCCGATGTTAATCAATAATCTCTACATCCATATATATAATAATAAGTATCCATTGTTTATATTTTATATTTACTGTATAGTTATAAGCACTAAAAATACAACTATTTTTTATGGTAGGTAAGGTACTTATCTAAAAATTTTATTGTCATTTGGACAGTAAGCGTCTCACGGGATTATAATCAAAAATAATACGCCGTATATGTTTACACGACATCATATATCTTTACGACTAAAAAATATTGTAATAAAACGTCACAAAACTATTTACACAAGTTTTTCAAATGATTATCTGAAAAAAATATCATCTATAGTCTATACTAAAATGAATATATTATCATATAATATTTATTATTTATTCATTGTGTATATTATTGTCTTTAATCCATTTAAAAATAGCTGTAGGTATAATAACCAGATGATTTAGTGAATGAAAGGACTTTAATACATTATCATGAGTCTATATTGAGTGTTAGTGGTTGATTTGTGTAGATGCCATGACGAACTAGAAAAAAACGAGATATCTATTCTAAAACGTCGTTAAAGAATAAAGTGTGAGAGTAGAAATCCTAACCATCCAACCGAAACTATGGGTTTCGGAAATTGTTTTTTTTTTTTTTTGTTTAATGGAATTCTTAAAGAAATTGGGTTGGATGGAATAAACAAAATGTGGTGGTAAGTCGAGTTAATGGACTTTGATTATTTTACGTTGAGTATATTCAGTTAATTATGGTAATATGTTTTAATATACGTTCATTTTATACTGGTCTGAGTGTATTTAAAAAAAAAAATAACGTGCCATGTGTTTAAGATTTAGAATATTTCAGATAAAATTATTATTGACAGTAGAAACGTTAAAAAAAATAATTATAATTATATAGGTACATATACAAGTATGTAAAAATATAGATTACAATATATTGTTTTAACTAATTGTTATTATAAAACCGTAATCAGTATAGTTATGAGCTCATTCAATATAGACATTTTAAAAAGCAATACCACATACTATTTATCAATATAGATCTTATTGTATTTTGTTGTTATGTGAACGGAATTATAAATTATAAAATTGTAAACACAAAAGGGTGATATTTTTATGAAGTGTCAATGAAGTTTAATGGAAAAACGCGTGTAATATGTTGACTGAATATAACTTAGCTTTTTTTTTTTTTATTGTTATACATTTTTGTTCTTCAATAGCAGATACGATATTATATATTTTATTAATAGTATATAGATAAATTGCCGATATTTGGTATAAAATATATCACATACGTGTTCAAAAACTGCTTTTCTTTAGGTGATATTCTAATTTTTTTTTTACAAAACACCATAAAAACCTTACGACAATCCTTTAACATTCTTTTATCGAGTTTGGTATATTTCTTTGCGAACAATACGTGGATTTTAAACTCAGTATTATCCATTATCATTTGTGAAGTTATTTTTTTTTTTAAACAGATTGTATACCTATACATAAATTTGTATCATATAAGATATAAGTAACGGTTTAAATTTGAATGTGTGTTTATTTTTTGGTTTTATCTTTGCCGAAACAAAAAATGTCCGATTAATATCTTAGATGACCATAGCACCTATTTATAGGTATATATATATATATTATTTATAATGTATAATATATTGGGATGTTAATTTATAACTTGGTGCTTATACGAGTATATAATATACGTATACAGCATAATATAATACAATTTTTATTTAAATTTTTAAAATCAGTTTTATTACAACGCCATATAAATATACAATATTATGCGTGTACATATTTGATAATATAATTTAGACAAAATCCTTTTTTCAGCAGGTTTTGGATCTTCGTCGGAAACAGGTGGCGGCGGTGGTGAAGTCGACGAAGGGTCGTACTTACCGGGTGGTGACACTCTCATGCACCCGGTGACGGCGTCCAGTCTGGACGCGCCCGTCCAACTTCCAATATTTCTCGAAGAGCCGATGGATGCGTACGTGATTAAAGGTAAACCAGCCTCACTCACTTGCAGGGCGGCTCACGCATTGACCGTACACTTCCGGTGCAATGGCGACCAGATTGAAGATACTATGGGTCCTGCAGTAACCGACTTCGTGGATCCGCAGACAGGCGTCCGAAACGTGGAGGCTATTGTCAACATCACCAGGAACCACGTGGAAGAATATTTTGGAAAGCACAATTACCAGTGTCAGTGCGTAGCTTGGACTTCACGAGGGGAGATCATTAGCAGACCGGCCAACGTGGTCGTGGCTTGTGAGTACCTATTACTATATTCCACATAATAAAACAATGTACAATAATTATTGGTCAGATCAGGTAGTTATAGGTTAATTCAGGTCACTCATTCCAGTGCACACTAATTATCTCGAGTATATTTAAGTAGAGGTAGGTATAGGTTTTTTATTAAAATCGTGCCTTCGGCCATTTTCGGGAGAAATTCGAATATACTAAATGTATAGGTGCATTTGAATTGCCTCTCATAATACAATACTCAAAATCATTTGTATTACATCGTATATTAACTGATCATAGATTATTTTACGAGTTTCACGATAGATTATAGATAATTCCAAGTTAGGTAAGTCTATAATACAATGTTTATTGATTTCTTATTGTTTGCTTTTATTTTTATTTCAATAATAACATTTACCTATTTTAAAATATTCTTAACTGCCTACAAGAATACATAAAATAAATATAAAACGATGAAAAATCTATTTATATTATACATATTATCTACCGATAGAAATTTGAGTAAGGAGGTCAACTACTTGAGGTAGGACTGTAAGATACTATTCGAATAACACTACTACAATATATATATAATATATTAATTTATACTTGGAGTCAAATCTCAGGTCACACCATAACAAGAGTAGGTTTGGTGAGCTTTCTGATTATTGTAGAGCCAGAAATATTTTAGGCTTAGATCCTTTGCTATGACACGAAGTACAAAACTATTACATAGATTGTAGGTGTTCGATGTACATATAATGCAAATCTATTTCCACCCGCTGTGTTCGTGTATATATATTTTTGGTATATATAATATGATAATATGTCACAGTATAGTCACGCTTTTTTCTCAGCTAATGCACAAAATAAATACTGAAATACGGTTCATTAGTACAGTTTCATATATTATTTTTTATGGACTTCACGTCTTATAGATTTGTAACTTAAATAATTATGACACAGGCAAGTATATGATTGTTTAAAATATTATTTTTTCATTTTATCAACCTCTCCGTAAGTTGGAAGTTTACCTTTATACATTACAAACGATGTGTGAATTGTACTTATAAAAATAATGACTTGTTTATACTGATACATGAAAAACGATATTTTTTCTATATACATGTAATGTATGTATCAAATAACTGCAAGTATATTATATAGTGCCGATTTGTTTTTATCGCGTGAGCACAAACGAGATGTGTTTGTTGTTCTCCACAACAGATTGTCATGTCATATCGTACCGAAACTCGTGACTGCAAATCTTTGCAGACACGCGTGCAAAAAGTATAGGTATATCGTACGTAGTATAATATACTCATAGGAGGTACTCGTCGAGTACCTACCTTGCAAAATACAATAATAATATTTATTATCGGTGAACACGGATTACTCGTAAGACATACGCGATGTACTTACATAGAATTATAATTCAAACGCTTTCTCTGCGCAGATATATCATATTATGTATTGTAATATATTATGTTCCTTAACATGCGTAAGTACTTTTTTCTTTTTGGTCTCGTGTACAAAGGTTTTTTCGAAAGGATTACATCAAAGGTCTTAACACGACGCGGAGAAGCTTTATTATGTAGGGACGAGAATATTTTTTCTACCGTATAGTTCCCTCACACTTACCGCCATTAATATCGATTGGATTGTTAAAACGCGCCCATGAGAAAGTTTGCACCATTTGTTGTTGTCGCTGCATGTCCCCGCCATACTATCCACAGCAGCCACCGCCCGAAATCCGTTGAAAGCGATTTCCGAACGAAAGACGAGTGTAGTCACAGCTGGTGTGTAATCTGCTTAAAAGTTAAGTCTTGTTTTCATTCGTCTCCACGAGCGTATGCTGTGTACTAGTTGCTTATACACACACGCATAAATATATATGGATATTATGTATAGGTATGTGTATAAACGTGGTATGGAAAACCGGCCGTTTAGACTTTTTCGCCACACGTTGTTGTCATAAACACAATCCGTGCGGTTTAATATTCGAGTATTATATAGATACAAACACTCATATACCGATTACACGACATATCGAAAACTTTCCGTGTCGTCAGCCGTCAGGTAACAAAATACAAATTAACGATGATTGTTCTGTTATGATATTTTGTGCATGGGCAAACGTCCGTATATAAAATACTCATTATTTAATCGTTAAACATATAATATTACAATTAGTATGGATAAAACAGTATACGGTTTTGAACTGTATAGCACGGAATTTGTTAAATTGCCCTTTTCGGTAATAATAATATATAATCGTCGACAGCTGTCTTTAATAAGATATGCGGTTAAATCGTGTAGAATATTAAGCACCACCGTGACCATAATCTGCGTTATAATATTATTATGAAATCTAATATTCGAATACAATATTGAAGCCGATGCGACGTTAATAATATTATAATAGTATGATGGGAAAATATACGATGTTTTTTTTACATATTTTATATTTTAACAATATCAGCAATAATAATTATTATTTCCACGAAGGCTGATCGTCCATGTACAAATAACAATAGTTATCGCCCAAGCGCATAAAACACTGTCGTTAAGCCACGATCGAATGACTGTGATGAATACTTAATGAGAATAAATAAAGAATCGAATAACAGCGTAGTTCTTTGGGTATATGGTATATATATAATGAAAAACAATAAAACTCCGTGTTTGGTCCAATTAAAAATGAAAACTTTGTTGACTTTTGACACGACATGCCGGCATTAACGGATCGTAGGAACGCCTTTCTTTTATCCGAAACGAACTTTCTTCCGGCGTACCCAGCCACCATCATATTTATATATTATATAATTAACGCCACCGCTCATATCACTGCTGCAGACTCTCGTGAATCGACTGCGGTAGGCCGGGCACAAACCGACATTTGTGTTTTGTATATTTTATTATTTTTGCAGCCGATTAATGGCGCATCGTTAGCGGTACAACTGAACTATTCCGATAACGATTTAATTACCATTTCTACATCCATCGTCCGGGGACGGTTTCTCTTTACGACTTTCTGAAACTTTCGTCAACGGCCGAGATTTATTGTTCTTTAAAAGAAACCCAATAATATTTTTACGTTTTTCGAGTCTGTTGGCTGTTGCCGTTTTGAGTGAAAACATCTACACAACAGGAATATTATAATAATATACTCTACAGCTCTCGTTATCTCTTGAGAATAGGACGATAATGGTAAAAAACTGACAGTTTTGACGTTATATTTTTTCTGAATGGTCGTGGTAAATAAAGGCCACCAGAGTAATTCTTTTGGAATATTTTATCGTTCACCAAAGCCTCGGTGTCTTTATTTTTAAATTTTAGCTTATTTATTGTAGAATATAAATAACATCACGCTATTTTTATTCTATGACAGACAGGCGATTGCTTCCAAATTTAGCTTGTTACTCGTCTTTCAACTTAAAATGTTAAGTAAATTCATACTTAAAAGTAATTTTCATACTATCACCAGGATTTCGTTAAAAGAAAAAAAAGATAATTTTAATTTTATATTTATATTTAATTATCTCAAACGATGAAACCCATTTCCATAATTATACCATTATCAAATTTAAATAATATATATTTGTATGCGACAAAATAGCTGTTTTCGCAAAACTCAATTATTAAATAAAATAACTTAAGCCTGTATTAACAATATATTTACTAAAATGCAGGTAAAATGCCATGAAAATTAAGTAAATTCAAAGGTATCAAATTCTTAAAATTTAGTTTATTTTATTGCCACTCGTTTAAAAATTATTATTATTTTTTTTAATTAAAACAAAAATGACAATTAATGTAATTACATTTGGTTTATTAAACTTTTCCTCGTTTTTTTATAATATCATTATAATACAACGTTTTTTACACGTTTGTGTTCACTTTCATTTCGTCCAAAGACTAAAGGTATACATGAATTTGATAGTGCACATGTGCCAATCGAATCGTCCCTATATAACCTTGTGATGTGAATCACCCTTGTTTGTGAATCGTGATCAAGTGGTAGTTTGCAATTTTTTGAGTGTACACTGTACACCTCGTATTTTAGGTTGCCCTTATGGACGAAAATTAGACCGGCGATAATTTCGCAACGATTTGTGGGAAGGGACCAACAGTTTTTGTCACGTACGTGTTCGTGCTTTTCACGTGACAGTTGACATTTCTAGTATAAAGGATAAAAAAAAAGAAAACTAAAGAGTCAGTAGCAGCTGGACGTTTTCGATCCCTTTTAATAATCGTCGGGTTGTAGGAGGGTAAAAATTCGGCCACGTCAAAAGACCAAACCAGCGGGGCATCCTAATAACTAACCATAGACCTCATTTCCATCATAATGAATACGCGATCCCAGGAATGACTGCGTGCTGCCTGTAGAAATCATTAGGTGGTCAATGGTGGCAATAATAATAATTAGAGAATCGGCCCAATTACTACAAAGGTTTTGAATTTTGTCGGTTTACCCCCCAATGGTCAACTACATATAATTTACCAAATGCTTAGGTTCCACTATATTGTTATAAACACTCCAAAATCACCTATATTCAGTTGGCTAATAAGTAATAATACATTTTATATTCAAAAACTTATTTTACGTGATAATATTATTTTGATATCCTTTTTTTCATACGATAAAAGCTCTAATAAATGTTTATTTCCCAATTGTAAAATACTGAAATAAAATAATAATTTTATTTTTATCTATACTTATAACTACCGTTATTATACTTCATTGAATCTTACGAGAACTATACTATATAATAATATTAATATAGGTACAAAACTACTGCTATTATAGGTACTAAATAGTTATGAAGATACTTTAATATGTTATTTAACCAACAACGGTTTATTATTTTATGATGTGCCTTTACTTTAACAGCGATCTCAATGAATAGAAACTGTAAATAGGTAGTGTAAATGTTGTGTTTATAATATCACGGTTGAAGAAAGTGTGCTTCTACCTCCCACAATCGGTGACGGTTATAATCATATATATATTTATTTTAACATCGATGTATGAGCTATTGTTTTAGATATCAAAATCATGTAAATGTATTCTCAATAATTGTGTTAATAGTTTCTTGAATGATAAAGTATTGAATATAATCTACTTTTATATTCCTTGAATAAACCAATTGGAATAGGGTTATACAAAATATTGTTCCGGTCATATAAAATAATATTCCAGAAAAATGTTCTCAAGAAACTTACCTAGAAGTTCCAAAAACATCACAGAAACACTTTATATCGTGATTCTTATAACTTAATGTAAAACGTTTCATAACAATATAATAGGAATGATGTTCCTTAAATAGTTTTCTGGAACACTTCAATTACATTTCATAACAAAAATTCCAATTATAATCTTATACATGATTAATTCTATGTTTTTTTTTTTAAAGCCAAAAGTTTTTAATAACATTTGAGGTATGTTTTTAAAATTGAACTTTTATTTCAGTTCCCTCTATCCAGTCTAATCACTATGATATTTTAATAAAAAGTTTGAGTATCAATAAGTATCACATAACTATTATTCATTAATAACTGAACAAAAAAATAGTTAAATAGTTATTATTATAATATAATACGTCCATAAAAAAAAATTCATATTTAAATTTATATAATATAAAAATATAGTTAAATTTTAGGTTCATATTGATAAATTTATGTTTAATCTTTAATTATTTGTAGATAAAAGTAAATCCAATAGGTTGTACATTTTTAGTGATGTTATTATAAGACTTAAATAAAAATAAAGAAACCAACAATTTATAAATAAACTAATACACTTTATAGTAAAAAAAACAAACGTTATACACATAAATCGTATTAGGTATGACATGTTTATTTAAACTGAAGTTATTAAAATTTAATTATTAAATGTATGAAAGTTAGCCAATTAAGCTGAATAAGATAAAGTTAATGTTTCTAATTTAAAATTTCAATGCTCCCGTAAAAGTAACTGTATTATTTTAAATATTAGATATTTTATAAATATTCTATTATTTTTTTAATGACAAGAACGTTCATAAGTTGGCATACAAATAATTTCTAATTATATATGTATAATTCTGTAAGAACTGTCAAACTGAGTATTTTTAACAGAATATTGTGTTCCTTCGAATATTTGTTGAGATTAATTTTAAATATTATTTGGCAATGTTCGATTTTTTCTTCCCTATAGTTGTTGGCTTCATGACTAAACAAAACCAATAACAATAATAATTATTGTTTATACAAGCTGTCGTGCTGTGTATAAGATTCCCCGTCGAGCCTATGTAAGAATTTGGCTCTCGCCTGAGTAGACAAGAGGTATACGTGCCTTACGTTTTTATTTTGACAGTATTCTGATGTCCCACCGAGATATCCCATCACCATCCAATTCTCAAATACACTTAACATTATTTGTTTATGTTTTTTTAAATTTAATAATACGCTTAAGAGTTTTTGACATATTAATTTCAGATATATTTTCATTATTGTAACTCTTCTACACCCTTGATCGCAAACAATGAATAGGAAAATTCGGCTTTTTGCATATGTCATTTTTTTTTTTTTTTTTGTTGTTGTTGCTACAGCATTGCAAGGGTGGACATTGTTATGTTAGCACATGTTAAACACGTGCCTAAAGAGGGATTTTTTGTATAAAAAGGGGAGGGCATCTGTCTGTTAAGGGAGGCTTTTTATGTCAAAAAAACATCTAAAAGAATACGTCCTATAAAATATTGAAAACAATAGCTGACGAATCATTTGTATTTTATATGCAATGTAAAAATGACGTGTGACTAGCGGTATATGGGGAATAAAGGAAGAAGTAGTATGTAAGGGTGGCAGGGCTCTTTGTTATGTAAAACTCCCAGAGCTTTTGAGAAAATTAATTTTGAAAGATTATTTAAACTTGGCGAGTGGTGTCATACATTGTTGGAATGTAATAACAAAAATGAAGAAGTATATTATATACACTATACAGTAATAAAAAATAAAATAATTAATTTCACACTATCAATGTTTTATAATATTGATTTTCTCTTTAGAATATCATTATTTGAAAGAGTTCACTAATATTAATGATCAAGTATTGTTGGTTTAAAGAAATAAAATAAGAACTATTGTTGTTTGATATAAATATATTATTATATCATTAGACAAGAGGCTAATTAGTATTATATACAAACTTAATGCATTTAAATTTAAAGAACAGATTTTATATTAAATAGATTATAAAAACTAAATAATATATGAGTTAAAAGATTACAACAGTCCCTTTGTATTCAAATATTTAGTTAGTGAAATTTTAAGATAATAATTTATCATTTTTTTCATAATATTATTTTTATTCAAACATATTTGTATACTGTGATTTATTGATATCTACTATCACTTTTAACTCAAATTTACATTGTTTTACATAATTTTATATTATGTTTTCCAATTTAAACGAGTTTAAAGACGACAGGATAAAGTGGTCGTGTACCATGAAGATAAACAGAACTGTCATTATCGTCGGCCAAGTCTAACTATGCCTGACCGCTGTCAGATACAATGGGGCCCGTCCGTCTATTTCTTACAGAGACGTGGTTTACCTTTAAGTTTGTCTTGAGCAAATGAAGTCACCGCAGCATTCTAGTGGGATTTATTTAAGGTCAGTGTAGTGTAAGGAATTTATTGCTAGGCTTCTTTCCAGATTAGCTTTACACTTAAAGGGTGGGAAAACCCCGTCTCTGTGTAACCAAAGAGCCCTCGTTTTTAAGTCGGGTAAGATTTATTTTTTCAAAGGTCTTGAATAGAGTGTCATCTTACCGTCTAGCGTTGAACTTGTCTGGTATCAACGTGTAAGAAAAAATTTATACCTAGGTATGGTAGACACCTTATAAACGCATAAGGCGTATAACGCACATAGCCCTTTTGTGAAACCTTAAGAAATGCCACGATACAATGTATTCTCGCACACATCTAACGTATCTGAAATACCATTTTAAACTGCTACGGACTTCTATTACCAGTAATACCTAAGTTATATTGAGTTACTTTTCTGAGTTCTATGTCCAAAGTTGAAACATCACACATATTCAAAAAGGATACTAATTAATTACTAAATGTAAGCATTTAAAATTTTTATTTTATATGCATTGTAAGTTTACAATATGATTGTTGTCTTATAATGTTTGAATCAGGGCTATGTAAGTTAAATCTTAAATGGTTAAAATAATCGTTTAAAATGTGAATAGAACATCATGAAACTTTTAGCACACAAATTCGTAATGAAAACAACCCGTTAAGAGTTTGATGTTTACATTGGCAAATCAATAAACTTGACTTTCCTTCTTTTCAACAATGATAAAAGAACAATAAATAAATTACAGAGAATAGGAAGTCTTTTATAATCATCGAAAAAGTCACTATTTTGACGTTTTCTTATCATTCCAGTTTTCTCAGTTCTTTTAATTTTCAAACATGAAAATCCTGTGTTAATTAAAAAAAAAAAAGTCGAATAAGTACTCTTTTAAATAATAATAAAAAAAAGTGGGGGATGGAAAAAAATTGAACAAAAATGTAATTAAAAACCTTTATCTGATCATATTCTCGTTTAATTAAATAACCAAGTTTTTTCATCACAAAAGCTTTATCCAGTTAACTAGTCTGTGGTTTTATTTCGTGAGCCTGGAGGGGTTCTCGCCAAACAAACTGTAATGTATTCCATTTCGTCCAATAATGCGGGCGTGTAATATTAAGTCTATGATTGATAGTTGGCTGTTAAATCAATTTTTTTTTTAAACATACTACTTACTGGTTAGAGCATAAGATTTATTTATTTTTTATCTTTCGAGGTCCTTGCATGACCAATAAAAAAATAAAAATATATAATATGGCAGCTCTTATATGAAAATTGTAACCACCTCGGTAACTACCAAATACACAAGTTGTATTACAAGCCCGTATATTACATACGAGTGATATATACGGAAAATATTTTCCTCGCCGTGTGTGCGTACGTGTATTCATTTGTGTGTGAGTGTGTGTTCATTTGTGTGAGAGTATGTGTTTGATTGTAGTGTATTTTAACGGTACTGATGTATATGGTTCGAGTTTTCTGTGGCTATACTAGGATCTATATGATAAGAGAATATCCAGACACCTAGGTCCTAGACATGTATATAGTATAGTGACTTTAGGTTAGTGGTCTTAGTTAATTATTCGAAGTTTGAATATATTTAAAAAACCATGTTTATTTTTTTAAATTTTTTCTGATTTCGTATTAACCAAACGTAAAATTGTTCTTCGGTTTAATATAAAAAAATCAAAAAGTAAAATTGTTTAAAATATATATATATTATATACTAAGATAAAGCTATAACCAATACATTTGAACACTCCTTACTTTCAATTATAACACGCTAGAAAAATATATTTTTTAAAAAATTTAGATTAAATATTGTCAAAAAGATTTTCTTTACACAACAACTTTTAAACATATTATAACTTACAAAACTATTCGATAAATATTTATAAATACCAATCATAATGCACTAATATATTATTAAAAACTTATAATTATTTTAGATGAACTCTTAGTGTTAAGGTGATAACAGCACACAATAATTATTTATAAATATATAAATACAAATATTAAATACATTATCAAATAAAAAATCAGTCTTACATTAAAAAAAAAAAATTAGTTTAGATTACTTATTAATAGAAAACATTTTAGATTCATTAGATAGAATGTCTCTATTTTATATATTATATTCATTATAATATGTACAAGTATGTGTATATCAAGTTAAAATAATTCATATAATGGTTGGTATTGTTCATAATGATAAGTATATATATATATATATATATATCCTATGTAACGGAAATGGTTATTAAACGTAGGAATAAAATATGTATTCAACTCCTTATTAAATGTTTATTTCCAATCGCCTTAAAGCATATACCATTGTCTCTTGTTGCCTATTGGTGATATGATCTTATAAAATATTTAAATTACATTGAAAAGTCGGTTAGTTGTAAACATTTAAGTACTAATTATTATTTTTTTATTATTATTATTAGTGTAGGCTAATAAAGAATACTGTTATCTTGCGCGTATTCATTTGATCTTTGTTGTGTATAGTATGTTTCGTGTAAATTCAGCTGAGTAGTTAATTTGACTCATTAGAAATTATTCTTAATTCTAGGTATAATATAGAATAGAATACGTTAAAAAAATTTTCAATTATATACCACCTAAACTCAATTTTTTTAATACTCGAACACTGTCACGTACAACTGATTTTTAATTATAAGAAGAAAAATAATATTTTTTTTTAATAGAAATCACGCGAGAATCATTTCTATCTGATGTATTATATTATACTTATATAAGTATATTTAAAATTAAATTAAAGCATTTTTGGATGTTTATTTGTTCAAGCTTTATAATTAATCGATTTAAAATATAGGTAAAACATACTTTTAATTTCAAAATTGACTAGTTTCAATATAACCCTAAAGAATAGAACCAGTTATGTATAGAACTGTATAACAAACAAATATAATGGCTAAAATTATACCACGCTTCACCATACCTATTGTCCAGACGACCATTTTATCACTGAATAAAGAATATTACGTTTCAAAATAATCAAAGTAAAATAAAGTTCGATGCAGTTCCGATTACCGTCATTGGGTCTATATAAAAAAAAAAAATGTATATGTATATAATAGAGTATTCTCGCATTTACATTATACCTAAATGAAAAAGGTAAAAAAAATTCTATGGAAGTACCAATTTGCTGATGAAAATAATGTAAATAAGTGGATTATAAAAACTCCAGTAATATCCAATTTCCAATGGCTTTCAAAAATAGTTTTTCCGATGTTATTGAAAAGTTTCTAATTCCATTAATCGTCCTCCCCTCTAGGTTGAACTGGACCACTACAGACGCTACTGCGTCGTATTGTGGTCAGATTACACGATCCGAATACAACAGTAATTTAATTCTAGAAATTCTATCCGACAATTTTTATTAATCGATTTAAATTGTAGTTTTTAAACTTTTCTCATAAAACATAACTGGCTCAATTCTAAAAGACGCTATCCAAGTTTTTATATTATTGTTTTTATTTTACCTCCTTCGTTACTAATTAATATCCTTAGTTGTATATATGGTTGTATTTTGAGATCATCAATTTTAAAATAATAAGCGTAGGCATGAAATATTTTTTATGAGAACCTTATTCGTTTTTATGACTTTTATAACATGTGCCCGTGTAACGTATTCATTAGTAAAATAGTAAAATAGTATACACAAATTACGGAAACTACGGATGGAAACAGTTTTTGGAACCTAAATTATTTTGACGATATATTCCATGTATTATCCGCAGAAGAGGGGGGTCTATCGGTCGTTGTAAACTCCAATCAATTGCCAGATGTTGTTGAAAAGTATGGTGTTACACATATGCATAGGTACATCTTTACACTATCATAATATATAATTGGAGGTATTTACGTATTATTTTTACACTCTATGAAATTAAGTTATTTTAATTAAAATGATGATACGTATAGGTAAAATTCAAGTTATGATTTAATGTTGTCGTGTATATCTCACCAGAATTTTCAACACAGTATTTATTTTATTTTATTAATAAATAAATTTTGAGACAATTTATTACTTTATCAAAGCAATTATATGCTGAGTTGAAAAACTGGGACGTCAGAAAATTATTACAACCATGCAATAATATTGAATATACATTGCGTTACAAATATTAGTAAAATTATCTATCAGTATATAGGGTTAAGAAGTACAAAAACCGTTAATGTAACTTAAAATTAAATTTTTTCAATCGATTAAATGAAATAAACAAGTATTCGAAATTTCACGTTGGGGCTTTTTAATTCAATACAGTGGGGTTGTTTTATAGATTCTAAATTAGGCCGAGTGCAATGCCAAAAGTCGCAGCTACTATACATACTGCATAATCTATAATGTGTGCCCATTTACGGATCTAAGTGTTTCCCTATTCTCTATGGATCCCATTAAGGCTGGCCTGTCATTGTTTTTCTGTTTTTGTTTACATGTCGCCGCACAGACAATGCGTATACGTTTATATTATTCCGGTCTGACATTTTAACACGTCCCAGCAGGTTGTCGTGTTACTATTTTTTTTCCTTATCCTTCGCTCGTGCATTTCATTCATCAACGCACGCCTTTCTCCACTAGTCCTGTGTGCAGCGTATTTGACGTACGCGCACGCGTACATTCGTATATGTTATATATAAAACAACGGAAACAAGATCATCTCGAGTACTATCAAGATCAAATATGTTGGTAGTAAACCAAGCATAAAAAATAAATAATTGTATCGATAAACATTTTGTAGGAAAAATATTGAATTGCAATTGTCATTTTTACATTAGAACTTGTGGGCGAAGTCACGTAGGTACATGGAAATCAATAGATATAATATGCGTGTACTTGGGCTAGTGATTTTTTTTTCATTGGTTTACATAGCGTTTCAGTTTGAGTTACACATCCGGATAGACATCGTATAAATTTATATTATCCTATTGTAGTTATGTCTTTGAGACAATCACGATCGACACAGTCAAACGTACAAATGATATTAAGCCGCTCATATTTTATCGAATTATGCTGTGTCAGTATACTACAGAACTTAAATAGTATTAACTATTAAGTCTAATTGTAAGTACACGTTGATGGTTAATCTTGTTGTATATCTATCCATACGTACATACCAGGAATCTGGAATATATTATATTTATAATTAAACCTCTATAGTATTAGCATAACTAGTCCTAGGTCCTCTGTATATGAAATAGTCGAAATTCATTTAAACATCTATTGCTTGGTTGTTTATTATCTATTCGTACCAACTTGCAGAATTACAACTAATGATCGGAAATCGGTACAATTTTATAATGATAACATAAACATAATACAATCAAACAAACGAATAATCTCGTTGTTATATATAGAATATAGAAGAAAATATTAGTCAAATAATTTAAATTTCAGAATATACCTTATAATCTACACAATACTGTATGCAATTTACAAAACACAAAATATTTAAACATAAATTATTGGCGACAAGTACTGTCGAGCATTAAAAATTACTCTAATACGCCAATATAGGCTATGATGCTTTCCTATGAACTGTAGACAATGATATTTCGACGCATGAGTCATGACAATAACAAATGGGCTGTAAATCAACTTCCCCTTTCTTTTGCACGCGATTTTAGCCTGGTGGAGCCACAAGTAATTATAATTGTTTTTTCTACCTTGGTACTCCCAAATCATAGGGAAAATAATACATAATATACAAATGCGATCGGTGTACCTTTACCGTATCCAAGAAGACCCCTGAAAGTAATTATATTTTATTGGACGTTCGTGACTGGCTAACATAGCTTTTGTTGTTTGTAAAAACACGTTTACTGATGTATATGGGGTGTAGTATTAGTATACGTTCAATGAATTGTACGTCTCGGTAACGTTTTTTTTCGTTTTACCCTTTAAACACCCCGACCAAATTGGCATCTTTTTGTTTAGTTGCTTTGATGTTAAAAAGACAATTTTTACTCCTAAAAACACTAATATCATAAATATTATATAATATATTTTTGACGGTGTATCTCTTGTTTGTAGCGGCTTTTCGGTTAGTGAAAAAAACAGAATTTGGCCTTCAGTAGGTACCTATATACTTTTTTTGTTTGACGCCATAAATTGGATTTTACATAAATATAAAAGAAACAGGAAATTGATTGTGCTTGAGCACGACAATTCAGTTTTAAAATAAATACAGTTTAAAATATTTTCTGTATATACCTATACTATTAGATAGCTACCATTCTGAATGATTATATCTAATGTTAAGGAACCACACAATTACTTTTTTAGATATTATATTTTTAAGATAATAATAACTTAAATAATTTTAGCCATTTCTATTACATCAGGTTTGATGTTTTTTTTTATAATTTTCACTCTTAAGACTGAATTTGAAATAACGCAAAGTAAATATTATTATGACCGTAAAATGTAAGCATATTATTTTGTATACATTTTAATATTACATGTATATATATCACAAGCATATGCTTAAGGGAGGTAGATAATTTATTGTAAAATTTAATCTTAATGTTGTTATTTACTTGTATTATAAATTTTTCTTTACAATAAATTTTCTTTACAAAAAAAAAAAAATATGCGTTTAATATTCTATATTATATTAAATGTATGCTGTTTTTTTCATACTGGTATTGTACACTAATTCGAATAAATGAACTTTTAGCCGGCCATAATTTGCATGTTAGAATTTCCCCCTTGTTTGTTTTATATTTTACAGTGACGAATTTAGAATAATAAATGCGTTCCTAAATATATAAATACAACACACAAACGATGTGTCATCGAGGTGCAAAAATTCACCCACCAAGATGTCTTGCGTGTATTAAGACCGTTATTTCAGGTCTCGGACGTTGCTGCCGCCCATGTTTCGCCTTTTTACGTTATGCAATCCGTTTGCACGCATTGACAATATTACAAAATAATGGCGATCGATTAAATTCTATACATGCAAATATCCTATGCGTCGATGAGATCATAATAATAAACGACTTTTCACTGTACCTACACTTAGCAGTGTATCAGATAAAAGTCGTTTAAAAGTGCATTGTTGAGTACCTACATTTCTTCAACCTTACATATCTATTTCTAACAAAAGAAATCACGCTCGACACGCTAATGATCACTGATGATCACGGTTATATAAATACGTAATACTATTATATACAACTTATGTATATATCTAAACAATGGGTACATCATATATAGATACTATAAATTATACTTTGTTTAATGTCCAAATACACGATATTTACTAATACACAACTCGTAGAAGTTAAAAATTTCTAAAATATTAAAATGTTCAATTAATTTATTCAAAATTGATACATATGGTTTTATTACTATAGTTGTGGAATTAATATTAATTGTCGTTTTTTGATGTATCTATGTATCTAATATTTTGTTTAACATAATTAAAATATAAAATATAAAAGTAATTAGTAATTATTACATATTTAACTTGAGTAAAAAACATGTCCAATATTATTAAGTTACCTACCTATATTGAAACAATTATTATGTCGTCACATTTTTGTTTACTTAAATAATATAAAAACTTAAGTGATTTGGCAATTTTTTTCCTTAACGCGTTTACAATTTATTATAGATAACTATATGGTACCATTCCATAAGATATTCGAAAATTATTTTCATCTGATGAAATTAATATTTGATGTGTGCCCATTAACTTCACCCGGTAATTACGTTTCCTCCTCTCCAAAATATTTAACCATAAATCCCCGTAACTCATCGTATACACTTCAACCAGAGTTGATAAATTTATTTTTAATTATCGTAATATCTGTTAAGACTCACATGTGTGCCACATTCCTTCTCAGGACTTGCTCTATTTAAAGTCAACTGAAATTAAATACTTCTATGTACACTTTTTAGGTCTACGAATATCTAGTATACCAGATTTATAATTTAATTATTAAAATTACAAAACAAAACAAAAAAATATTTATTTTTTTTAGTAGGTAGGTATAAAAAAATGTATTTGTTTTAAATAAAAATTGGTAAATTCAATATAATATTTCCAAAGCATAAAAAATAAATATTTTTTTACGTTTCGTGTAAATATTTTGATTCTTGTTCGAATGACACAGTGATGTCTTTACCATTGTTATCTTTAATAGATCCATGTATACCAGGATCGATCAAACTTTTTTTTCGGCAGAGATCTACTAAAAATTGACAGTGTGTTGTTTATCACAAATTTTCGTGTTCGTGACCTAAACATAAATTCTAACATGATTGACTTAGAAATCGTCCGCGATCGGCTTTTTAGCCACCTATAATGTATACAGTTCAGTTTTAACTTATTTTTTTAGTGTCGCGGTATAGTAAAATTGTATACTTACTTTGTTTTTTTTTTTTTATCACATGGCATTGGGTTATGCAGTATTTTTTCTTAGAAGCTCATACAATTCACATAGTTTTAGCGAGGAGTTGAATGTAAGTCGATTCCCAGTTCATGTAAACATGTGGGGTAAACTGTATGAAGATGTTATATTATATACTAATATTATGTTTTCGTCTTAAATTGTCATCTTACTTTTTGAACATTTTAACAAAAAATAAATCTAAATATATATAAATAGCATTAAATGTTTTTAAGTAATTTTATTTTATAATATTGCTGTCGCTCCCGTAAAATATAAACACGAATAATTTAAAATTACAACCCTTGTGTATTTATTTTTTTAAACTTTATTTATAATGATTATCGATTACATGTCAGTAATAAAAGAAGCCAGTTGAATGCAAGTTGTAGTTCTGTTAAAAGTAAAGAAAACAATATATACAATACACTCCTTGTATTCTTGATTGTCTAGTATTACGTACCTTTCTTAATGGGATTCAGAAGTCATTTTCTGTGGTTTTCCTTCTTCTCTATCAACGATTGGGTTTACACCAAGGGTTTCTTGAGCCCATTAGCCACAGAAATCCGTACAGAAAAGTCCTGCGAGACGGCTACATGTTAGGCAGTATTATGGCAAACGAATTTAACTGCAGAAGTACACACCATCACCCATCTTCTCTGTTTTTTTTTTTTACGCACATTGTAAAACATTGAGAATAACATTTTTTTTTTTCATTTTCTTCATTATTCTTTTGTAAACCTCACAATTCTGTTGTGAATATAACAATAAATGTAGTTTAAATACGTTGTTTTTTTACTTCTCTCGTGTTCGCATAAGCCATTGCATCGAGACAAAAAAATAAAATTATTCTGTTAACAACAAAAATGTACTTCAAGCCACAGAAAACTGTGGTGGTGTTTGAAAACTTTTATCATAAACTAGTTCTTAGAGCGAATCGCATTAAAGTTAAGTACTATATATTTGCAGTCGAGATGAAAAAGAAAGTCCCTACACATTCAATTCTTATGTGTACTCTTAGTGCCTATAGTGCCTACCTACTCGAGCATTTTATTCAATTTTGAATAGGATCATTTCAATTGAACTGAGAAATTAAGTAAAATATACTCGTATACAAAAATCATTTCTCGTCCCTTCACGGTTTTATAAATACAATTCACTTTAAATTCTCTACTACTGGATGGCAAGGATGCATTGTGGAGAGGCAATGGTGGTGATTATAACAAATCACCGATGACTTAATACCGATATTCAAAATAAAAATTAAAAAAAAACCTGTAATCGAAACAATAACTCGAAACTCAAAGATAACTATCGAAATATTATACGCTTGGGACCCCGAGGCCGTTACGTAATAATTAAAACCAGATTTCCTTTCTCTCTCTATACGCCGAATGGCATTTCAAATTATAAATTATACTTTGGTGTGATATTTTTGAAACACCGGGCACATATTATTAGGGGGGCGTAGGTATACTGTTGTCCGTAATCAAAATCGAACGTTCATTAAAAGCTTGTCAAAACACTGTTCGCTATACATGGAATCACTATGTGAGGGTGTTTGCAACCCGGGTTTGATGATAAATTATAAAACTGTTTTTGACCTAAATTAAAGTCAGGCATTATAATAGCTAGGGGGACGTGGTTTGGAGGGAGAAATATTATATGTTATGGTTAATAGCAAACGAGGGAAGCTAAAGACTAGATGTATTGTTTTTAGTATGTCACGTAAATCAACAACGGTATGGTTACTGTAAATGTTTAAAAAAATATATGTTTTTGTAAAAAATTTTTAAAATATAGGTACTTATCGGATTTTTTTTTTAAATAAACTGCATAGAAGTGTTTCAGTAATCATCATCAATGAAGTTATTTATTAATTGATAATACTTAATTATAGGTAATTGTTTGTGTCATTTTTAATAAGTACAAAAATAAATAGGTACTGTTATCGATAGTCAAACTTTATAAATAACTTAATTAAACTAATAATTTAATTGTATATTTGTCTATATCAACCTCTATATTTTTTCAAATAATCATATTTTTAATATTTATTTAATTTTGTGCTAGTTTCAAAAGTTATAATAAATAATTTAATCAACCCGGTGTTTCTAAATTTTTATCTTAAAAACTTAGTAATAATAATAATACACGTGCATAATAAAAGTTTATTTAATATAATTATTGTTCGTGTCAATTTTTAATATTGCGCGTACAAAAGACAGTCTTACTGGTATATAATTATGGTAAAACAAATGTTTATTCGTGTTTGGATAGTAAAATGTTTTTCTTTTCTTTTTGGTTGTTCTTAACATTTAAAATCATATTATCATATAATATGTGTATAGTTTTTATCGATAAATCGCATTTAAATATTGTTTTTTTTTTATCAAATTATACGGTAAGACCGCGTACAGTACCACACTGCCACAGCGTAGTATACTACTGCATTCGTGGTTACGGATTCGCGATTTAAAATCTCGTGCACTCCTTTCGGATCGTGCAAACATAACCGCGGTGACCCGACCCACCGAGTTGATGATCGTAATGGTATACAACAACAGTCAACAATAATAATAACAGCAATTTAATATATTCTATACTGCAGTGAACAACATGTAATAAAGAAGAAAATTTAAACGCATTTATAAACGATAAAATAATAATAATAATAAAAATGCAACCGACGAGAACAATGAATCTTTAAGCGCACACAGCGATTGCCGTAATGAACGACGACGATTTCGTGTCCGGCAATACTGCAGCAGCGGTGGCGGACCACCCGGACACCAGCTACCGGCGACAAATCAATCCCCAGAGATCGGCATCGTAAGATATACACAAACCGGCTGTTGCTGCCGAGTGCGATTGCCCGCCGCAAGTTAATTAGAAAGAAAAAGAAAAACACGAGAAATAATATATATAAAATGTGTGTGTACAATCGATGCACATATTATAATAATAATATGATGACCACTACATAATATAATATACCTACACACTACTTACATATTTTAATATAATATATTGGTAGTAAGAGCACCATGCACGTTTTTATCTTCAAACGCGGTCTTAAAATACCTACAGAAAGAATAGACTCGCCGATCGTTTTTACTAGCGGCTAATTTATGTGAGTTTACCTACATCGACTGTTGTGTAATACACACGATGACAACTTAGGATCATTAATTTAATCTACAACATTTGACCCTCTCACAGTGTACAATTTATATGGTTGGATTATTTACTTTATGTCTTATATAATATAGTTTTTTCTCGTTTTAAAGAAAGAAGTTTTTATAACATAGACTCAGCGTATCTTGTTTTCCATTTATATATTCGAAATGGGCAATTTGTTTTGATTTTTGGCCAACAATTAGAAAAACGCACCCAAAAGATTTTAGTTAAATTTATTTTTTAAATACACTTAAACATAGATATGTGTGTACGTAATTTGAATTATCCTAATTAATTATTAGTTTTATTAGTCCTAATATTTCCAACATTTTAAATTGTATACATTTAATTTTATAACTTATTGATTGTCTTGCTATCGTGATATTGATTAATAATTGGAGTGATATAATAACTGAATGTTTTTAATAAAGCAATAACTATATACGAATTTTTATGGTTATGACAGCTCGCGTGTATAAAAAAACAAACGCTAGTAATTTTTTGTTGAAATTTCTATACTTATACATCGAGACTCGATAAATACGTCAATAATTAGGTCGTGATGGTTCGTTCTTTTTTTTTCCATGAGTTTATGTGTGGGAAATGTAGAACGTAATAAGGTCGGAAATCGGATAACCCGTGGGTCGTCATAAATCTGCCCTGTTAATTAACAGAAAAAAACACCACGTGTCCAATTAACGACAAAACAAACCGTAACACGAAACCGATTCGACATGCAAATGGTCCGCGGGCTTACAATTTGTGGTTCGCTCTTCATTCCGAACGAATGAGATAATGCTGGTTATATAAAATATACCGTGGTGGTACACTGATCAAGGTAGTTTTACACCAATAAAAAAAAGGAAAAATAAATCTGCCGAAAATATTGGTTTAAATTTCACATACACGAGTATTATACGAGTTACGATGGTTTTCGAAATTACGTTTTCTCGAAAAGACAATCGCACCGGACGCGCGTGGGTGGTCTGACTACACCGAAAAACAATAGTCCACGACAACGACAAGAGCCCTAGATTTATGTTGCACTGCCGTGTAATGAAGAGACTTTAATAATAAAGCGATCGTGTATATAATGTATACCAAGCTCGGCGCATATAACCGGTCGTGGCGGGATTAAAACAGTAGTAATGTAGTATAATATAATATGGCAGAATTACATATTATGTATTATATAGTGGTGGTTTGAAAATTTAGCATAATCAGCAGTCCCATTGTGCACTCGACAAATTGTATACGAGTATTTGTATGTCCGATTCATCGAAAATAGGTTTTTGTCTATACCACTCCGTTTTGTTTAACATAATACATAAGTATATTTATTATATACCTCTAGTTTATATATATATTTATCTACCCATTTAGAATTTGGTTTTGTGTTTGTGTCATTGCTTAATAATTTAGGTTAAGAAAAAGTTTAGTGATGAAATTGTAGAAACGTCAAATAATACGTGTAAACGAACAAGATTTTAATTGATTTTTAATTTTCTTATCTTTTCTGCCGTCAGATCTATTAATTAAAGGTTATGCTCAATACCGACAAGATACATCATTTGATTTGAATAAGGTTTTGAAATTTGAATGCCCCGTAAAAAAATAGCTTTTCAAAAGTTGTATAGTGCATAACATAAATTATATGACGTCCAGCACTTTCCTACCAACCAAACGTAGTACAGAATACGGTATACACAATGATGATTAAATTATTATTAATTATTATATAATTATTACTTGTTAATATGTTAGCATTTAGGTACTACACATATTTTCTACATTCAATATATTTATATATTATACTTGTGTATCCTTTAATTATTGTTGATTTTTTTAAGAAGACTGCACATAATATAATATTAATTAAACCAGATAACATAATATGTAACAGAAAAACACAATTTAATGGTTTTTTTTTTTTTTTTAATTGGTCGGTGCAGAGTAAATATAAAAACGAAGAATTGCTTTTTTATTCTTTCAATCGTATTTTAGTATGAAGCCTTGTTATATAAATAAATATATACGTATAGTTGGCGTAATAATTTTACTTCACTTTGGATATGGTAGCCAATTCTTCATACGCCTTCGTGGTTTTCCATTTAAATTTCAATTTATGAATCGCAAAAATGTTTTAATGTTCTTTCGTATTCTTGTTCTTGTACATATAAGTCTCGCGTCGGACGATTAAACATGCTTGTTTTTTATACTTCTTTTTTTTTTTGGCTAAAACATCTCTAAACTTACCATTTAATAATAACTCTATGACGACGTTAAAATAATGCAGTGGCAATTTTTAATGTTATGTCCATTGACCTTTTATCAGAAGATGTGTTTATATCTATTAAATTTTATGAACATATTATACATTCGATTATATCATTTCTACGGATTTGAAAAAAAAACTTCGATGGTGACACGTGTGTACATTTAAACACAATTAAATACAATTGCACAATTATAAAAAATTGCCGAATGAATCGCAATAATAAATTATGACGTTACACGCGAATTATTAGATCTCAAATAATAGACTTCTAAGTATTAGCTGTTCTATATTTCTTAACTATAATAATTATTGTCTTATAAAAAATTCTAAGAAAATCAATTACTTAAACTAACCTAACCTACCTATCATGACCAATTAAAATGTTTAATTAGTTACATATAATATGTCAATAGCATTTAATAATTTTAAAACACCCAATTTATATTCCCTCTATTTATATAATATTAGGGTGGCCCTTCGTCAAATAGGAGCATTTTTTTTATATACAATTTTTTTTTCAGTTTTACCTTCTAATTTGGTTCCAATATATATAAAAATTATGTGTACAAAATTTTATGTCGATATTAAATATAATTTTATAGTTATATATGTTTTGAACGCAACTAATAAAGTTATAAGTAATATATTATCTAATGTCTTAGTACGACAATCATCATCATTGTCACCGAATATTTATATAATGATGATATAGCATAATATAGTTCGTTTAGTCAAAATATTACTGCACAAAAAACTGTTGTTGTAGTGACCGTTTATGAAATGTGATATAATATTAGCAACTATATAATATAGTACGGTACGCAAAGCGCATGTACGCGGGGAGCTTTTCATTGTCATCATCTAATGGACTACACGAATCCGGGACATTAATGAACTAATGGACCTTTGCGTGATCGCGAAACCGCAGCGCCATAGGGGTCTGCGTGCCTGCTGCAGCGCCACCGTCACAAAACCGACTGCAGAGTCATCATCCTGCTCCGCACTGATTTCTTCTCATCCTAGTCGTTGATTAATACATATATTATCTAACCCACATCTCCCTTCGGCCGCTACTCTGCGTCTGGTGTCGTTGTTATGGCGAGAATAAAAATTGCTTACTTAAAATAACAATATTGTAAAAATTCGCCCACAATATAATATTATACATTACACGTATGTATATGTGTGTGTGTGTTTTATATAATCTATTAACGTGTTCTTCAATTATTGCGGGGCTGTAAATTGCGTCGGTCGCGCATGACTCGCGGTCAGTCATTAACTATACAGGTAGGTACTCGCGTATAGACGCACGTCGTGTATTATTTACACCTGATTTATGGCCAACAATAATTAAACACACACGTAGGACGTTTGCGCGACACAATTAAATCTTCGTATACACGCGATACATTCGAATCGGATATTTAATGAATTCCTTATAAAGCAATAAACGTAATAATATATTATAGGTACTCGAGTATATTATTAAATACAGATATATTAAAAATTTAATCGATTAACAAAAAGCTCTACGTAGCATTTCATTCTTCAAACAATGATTTCGAATTAAGTAGTTAAATCCTAAAAAAAAATAATAATTTTTAAGTAAGAATCACTTCAACTATATTAAAGTAGATATATACGCGAGAGTATTGTCTTTAGATCCGAGTACTATATAGGTCTGGGTTTTCCTGCAGTTTTCTGTGCCCTTCGTGTTCATGATAAACGGAAGCGTAAATTATATTTTACAAATATGCGGATGAGAGTTAAATTAAAATCATCAAAACTTTACTTTTTATTTTTATTTGCTGACCCATTGAGAATTGTTTATTTTTATACTAAAGACGAAAAATATTACGAGCAAAATTTATTATGAATATAAAATAAAAAAAAGGGTTAAGAGAACCAAACACTAATTACTTTGGTTATGAATGCCGCGTTAGAGTAGGCTGTTCTGCTTTTTAGTAAATGAACTCGTCTCTTGCCGTTTTTGTTTTGTGTTCACTATTTCTTTTTATTTAATACTTTTTATGTATATATATAAAATTAGACGTGTAATTTATTAACATCATATATTTCTTAGCTGTCTTTTGAAATCTCGGTTTACGTCTTTATCCAATTCCACGGGAAAAAATGGCACTAAATTCGTCGTGTACAGTGTACACGTTTGAGGTTTATTGTCTGTGAAATTTGTTCGGGTGCGTAACTTTTATTTTCTACGCAAACGGCAAACGATTTTATTTCTTTTACAAATCCTTTGAGTGGTTTAATGTCATTATTTCGATGTCATTGTGCCAGGAATACTTATTATTTGAGTGTGAATAATAATAGGTAATATATAAACCTTATATACTATTATAATATCATTATGTACAATAATCGATTTAGGTACTCAAATACTTATCAATACTACTATGGGTACAACGTTTTATATCTGTATATCTTGGAGAATATATTATTAGCTATTGGAATACAAATTATAAACTCACCTATCTATAGTACCTACGGAATTTCACGGTGCATTTCAAAACTATTCTTATATATACAAATATACATATTTAATATTTAGTTAAATTAAATTGAAAACCCGTTGCTTTCGTTTAGCAGATTTATTTGTTTAAGTTGGAAGTGGACAGCTTGAAAAAAAACAAAATTAAATAAAGGGTTGCTAAATCCAATTCAGAAGGTCTGGCATTTGTTCAATTAACTCTTTGTTTCTTCCTTCATACGCAAACATAATAAGCCCAGTACCTCTTAAAGTTATTACTTTAGTCCACTCAAAAGAGAAAAAGATCATCCTGACAGTAACTATTCCGAACGATGACGTTTTTCAGGATTGGATAAAAAATATATATATGTCGGTGTTCCTATATTATAGTGTATATACCTATAATACACGTCACATACACGGAACTGTACTGACACCTCGGGCAAACAGTGTTTGGGAGTTAACCAAGTGATATTGCACTAAGTGTAACACGAGCATCCACATAAACACCTCTATACATTTCAATGTATTTTCGTGATGTAGATTTCTTATATATACTATATAGTATATAGTAATATTCAAGTAATTATAGTAATGTTCAATACTATTTATTCTTCTATGTTCCATTATCCTTTATTTCGTTTAAAACGCATTACGTTATATTTAATTTACACGCATTATTATATTTCCGGTGTTTTTGACATTATAAACATTAAACATATATTTTTATAAATTTAAAACAATTTTTGAATAATTGATTTTTTAAACGTGGTCAGTAAAAAATATATCTATTATTAAAATATTTCTCTCGACGTTTGATACTTGAACAGTATATATTATATTATATTATATTATATTCAATGATGAATGATAAATACCTATCGTTAAACTGTATACTTACCATAACTGCAGTCACGCCGCGTATAGTGGACAACCTAACCTAGTAGAACACGCAATAGGTATTAGGCGATTGATTATATTTTTCAAGTACCTATGCAATAATACAAACTCAACACACAATATCTGCGAGAAAACATATGAGTCCGTTTTCTGTATATATAATATATGCAGCCGATTTCAATTTAACGCCACCGCACGAATCACCTTGTCCAAAGCGCGTGAAATAATACACTTATTTCTTAATGGCTTATATTATAATATAATACGCTTACAAAACGATTTATTTGAGCAGCCACGTGTGCCGTACGTCGTGCCTCCACGACTCAACGAAAAAAAACAGTGTATAATAATAATAATAAAAACGACGAAAAACGTTTACCACCGCAGCGACTCGATGAGATTTCATGCGCTGTCATAACACTGTCTTCTTGTACTCGTTCCGCGATAGATACATAATATTATGTATATTGTACATTATACATCGACCCGGGTAAGCGTCGCGTCGTCTTCGCGTGCACGTCTATGTGTTAAAAACATAATATGAAACCGTAAAACATATTTTATCATTTATTGACGATACCACTGCGTTTTAGATAATGTTTATGTGCGAGTTAATTACCCATAGTTTATATTATGTATGTTTAGGTGTACTAATTGCAGACTGCAGTAATGTTAAATATAAGAATATTTCAGTATTAGGGCCAGATTGAGGTGTAATTGGGCTAGTGATGAGGATGAATATTTTGAAGATAAATAGGTACTTAATTATATTATATCGTTTAATATTTGTTAATATTTTACATAAACTCCAATTTTTTTCAAAATATGCCTACATATTATTTGGGACATTAATATTATGAGTTTTCATAATACAGAAAATTGGGGTTTTTTTATGTACCATAATATACATGACGTGTCTAAAGTAAAAAATATTTAATGTCCATTGATTGCAGTTCATATATTTATTTCTTGTCATCTATAATTTATTTATTTTAAAATTTCCCGGCAATTGCCGTGAAGTTTACAACTTCGACTGCAACAATATGCATTTATTTTTATATTTTCATCGAGACTAGCAACAAATCTTTGCTGAAAATGTTTATCTTATTTTCTATGTTGTATGTCGTATGTGTGTGAGCGGGAGAGTAAAAATTATATTAATATAAATTTATAACGTTTCTTGGACGTGCTTATTTTTGCACAAGCCTATACTGATTGCGCATCATCGTCTGTCCATCAGTCGGCGGAACAACTTCAGTTTAGGACCACGACATGGCAAGACGAAATAGGACAACTATACGACAACAACGTGGTGAACACAAGCACGACTCCTGTTCAAATATTATAAAACGGATGATTCGTGTGATAATGAAACGGAAATGGTAACAGGGAGAAACTCTTTAAACGCGTACGTTATATACGTATGTGTAAATGTAGAGAGAGCAGAATGCGTTTTTAATTGGATCCTGAATGCGAGAAATCATCTCACGCGTTCTAGGTTAATCGGCAACGTAGGTACATAATAATAATATTATTGTAGTGTAGGTATATATAATATTATATAGTCGTTGCGGTAATCATTTTCTGCCGACGACACAGTAAATAGTAAATAACGTAGTTAAACTCTGGACCCTACCCCTTCCCCCACTCTCACATCACAAACTCGCTTTTCGTATATAATAATATATATAGCTGCTGACGAAGGCCGCATATGCGAAACAAAAAAAATAAATAAATATAAAAAACCATAGTAATATAATAATATATACACTCAAAGGGCTATTGTGTATGTATAATGTATATATATATATTTGTGTGTGACATTTTTTAACCACCCTTCTTTTTTATGCTCTTCTTGAAATTCGATTATCGTATCGATTCGAAAACGTGTCCACTGTAGACGACCGAATGACATTTACATAATTGGCGTTTCTGCAATCGCGTTGTATACCCGTATTCGTCGATTATTAGCGGTCCTGCAGATTTTGCGTAACAGAAGGTATGAGTTGATGTGAAATTCGATCGAATAATCTCTAGATCACAATCTATATGATATTGTATTAGTGTAATAAATAGTTATAACAACGCTTCTCCGTGGTTTATTATTTATTTATTTTTTTTTTTTTTTTTGTATAACCCCCTGCATGAACGTCATTTCTCATTTATCAGCTAAGATACTATGCACGTTTCACCGGACATTTTAGATTTAATGTACTTTAAAGTTGACCCCGTTTACAGTTTATATGCAGTAAATTCAATAACACGACTGTAAGTAAGATTTTCAAAGCTAATTAATTCTACCAAATTGTATAAGTTTTATCATTCGATCCATATCAAATGGATCAAATGTTCAAAAGTGCTACATATTATAATAGATATATATACACCACGTATAAACTCGAAAACTAAACTCACAGAGCTTTAGTCTCGTTCGTTGTAATAATATTATGTACATACCAACCCCGTGTAGTCTGCACGATCTGTTATAATTTATAAAGGTATACATTGTATTATTATTGTTATAATCGGCTGTGGGAGATGAACTGAGTCCGTCTGCCTCATCATAGCAACGTCACGTCGTCACTTATTATACTCGCGCCCGTCAATGCTCTGTGCCTGTATGAAGTTTAGTGACCCGCCACTTAGGGTTTACTTTGGTTTCTTGTGGCGTGCGCTCGGAAAAACATAATAGTGTTTATAATAATCGTGTCGCGTTAAAACGTCGGTCGTTAATCACCAACAATATTATTCGTAGCCTGTGCTGCTGTAGTCATTCGTCAAAATAACTTTATACATTATTGTGTGTGCGTTTGCAGACAAAAGAATACGGGAAGCGTATACAATTAACACGGTAACTAAAAAGAAGGGCGTGAAAAAAAATTGTTACCAAACCATAATACACGCGTTGGCTAAACAAAACAAATTGTTTTTTTTCTTTACACCAAATGCGAATTCACGAACAAGTCGCAGCTAACTCTATACATATATCTATACTAGATACGCATATCCAAAAATCGAACGACTTTCTATTTTTCATAATTTACTGATTGTTAAAATCCTGAGCATAATTTGGCTTAGTATAAAATATTAAACTATGATGAGTAATCAACTGATAACACTTGATATGTATTTTTTGACAATATCTATACGTTTTCAACTATATAATTGCGCCATGATGTAGTTGGATATAATACCAATATTATGTGAATATAAACGAGTCTATGACATGAAAAAAAAAAACATAAAACATATTAGTTTTTTAAACATTTATTTTTGTTTAGGTAGTCAAAATAAATTTATTTACTTTGCAGGAATATGTTTTAAAAATATTTTGCTGGAATAATGTACCTATTATTATATACAGTATACACCATACATATACAAATTACTTTATACTATGTCTGTCTTGTTTGTATCTCAAAAAATATCAATGAGTTGGGTAAATTGTTTTAAAAACTAAATTATTTTTTTCACAGGAAGATAAGTATAAAAATCTATAAATATAATAAATTATATATAGAAAATTTGAATGATTGAAAAAAGAAAAAAATTATTTGAATCAAACATGTTTGTTTAACAACATATTTTATTCGTCCAGAACCATACACCACTATAGCACTACATGCCAAAGACTTGCGGTCGACACACAAATATATATATATACTCGAGGACATGAGTTTTTTTTCGGTAACACCATATACAACGCACTGTAATCCTAAACCTTCATCGTAACAACCGTACCGGATTATTTTAACCAGTCGGAACAGTAATAGAAGTATACTATTTAGGTGTCGCATTATTGTGTGTAACCCCAAAGCGGATACGCATCTCTTATTTTCTATACTTTTTGTTCTCTCAGTAAATACAATATGTATATATATACATTTAATGTAATAATATACTATATGCACTGCAACTGCAGCAGCGGTTAGTATATGAACTGTCGTCGTCACCGCCGAGCCATATACATATAGATGCCTTAGTAATAATATATATAATGTTTAGGATTTTCAAACCAGTAGCATTAGCATAAAATTTATAACACTGCTCTGTTAGTATAGTAGTTTTTCACCCAAGGATAAAAATGTACATATTCTAGTCGTCTCCCATTATCGTTATTGTTATGTGTATTTGACGCCCACAAAAATTATACATAATAATAATAATAAAAAAAAATAAAAAAAACTGTTCTTTTGTCACTCGACGGAGGAGGTAAAACGTTGTAGGTACCTACTGACTGAATCGATCTGATCGTGACAGAGGTTAGGTCATCGTAAGTTCGTAACTACCTATTATTATTTTATAAATATTTCATGCACTTTATGTCTATATGGTAAGTGGCAAAGGTATATAACAGGGAGGTTTACCGCTATACAGGTATATTATATATATATATATTTATATTCCTTTACTATAGTATATTATATCCTTCCGTATATAATAGTTCTCACTCGTGTCAACCGGCTGGTGGATTGAAGCCTGACATTGATTTATTAACTGGAGTTGCAATTAAGAGGGTTGGAGAGGTAGAGAGAAACTGTACAGTGCACACATACACGCGCACACGCACACACTGTCGTGCAATGCTGTATGTTTGATCTGATAAATTATTGGCAATATAAACTGGTGGACGGGTTTTTTTATTTCCCTCTTTGTCCGTTTAACTCGCTGCATTGTTTTTTTTTTTATTATTCTTTAGTGTTTTTTTTTTCGTTCTTCTTTCTCTCATATACTTATGTACAATAATTTGATTTATACCTCAAAGAAGAAAATAAAAGTAAACATCTGGAAGAAATGGAAGAAAGTCTTTGACTTTATCGTGACGGTTTCCACGCTACGGACAAGGCGGCTTCGTTGTCGTCGTCGTCCCTAGCTACATATGTATAATGGGTACCTACGGTCAGGTCGGATGGGTTTTTTAGGCGTTGTCGTTTTGGTAGCCAGTTTCGATTAATCTTCGACATCATCAATCAAAATCTATTGTTATTTACTTTTACACCTCATGCGAAGCTCCTTGTTCGACCGAATTCATTACCTGTATTTGTACGCGTCGGGCGACAGAGTAATCGACTTCCCTCCCCCGTTGTCGGGTGTTGTATGTATATATTTTTTTCATTAATCACGTCTCAGACAATACGAATTCCATTACTACCCATACCAACGACGCAGGAATAATACAGTTTCGATATAAATCGGTCTATGCCGTTCGTCGTCGTCACAGTCGTCGTCTGTCTTATGTATACTATACCTAGGTATACACTCGTATATAGCGCGTATAGTGTGTATATTATTATATACAGTATAACAATAATATACTCATCCTACAACAAAGACCCCAAAGGCAGGTGCACCACTGGACTCGACTATTGCGGTCGACTGAAATACATAAACGTAGTATGTATATTCCTATATACACATATAAGGTTTACCAATACAATATATTTATGTATAGGTATATAGTATTATATATACTACACTCCATCGCCGGCCTCGTTTCACAACGTCTATATTATTATTATATAGGTACGTTTGCTGCAGCAAAGTATATGCTTTTACATTGAACACACATATATACTGCACGTAGTGTGTGCAGAGTTTTGTCTATACCTCGTTTCGGGAAAATTATGTATATAAATCCTTCCTTAAATATACGGTGTAGGCATGTTTGCATAGGCTTAATGGGTCGTCCCGCTCGATAACGTAGTAATATAATACATGTATGCATATTATATACATGAAGTAAAACGGGAAACGGTCGTTTTTGTTTTGTTTCGTGCGGTGAATCGAAGCCGACGTATATAATATACGCGTTCCGCGGTCTCTCTCGCAGCGAACGGATACTGCCGTCTCTCCCTCGGAAACGCTGCTCCGTTGATTGATTGTCTCCCAGAATACGTTAGCGAGCCCGGCGCGCTCCTCCACACAGCACATATTATGTCTTTCGTATATTTGTATAATCCGTATGACTAACAAAATAAACAGTATACACGACGAACGACTGCAGCCACTGTGACATGAATGCGGGCAGTTTCGCTAAAAAAATATATATATATATATAATATACACGTCTGAGAGAAGGGGTCTTTATCGTTAATGCGTTTCAACGTCGATTTATATACGTACGTTTTCATTGTATCGAATTTCGTTGTTTTTCGTTTTAATGCGTGGGACCGATTCCGTACATACATAATGTTATTATAGCCCGGAGAGTATAATGTTATAATAGTATCCGTCGGGCTGTTATTTGTCGCACATATACATGTGCATGGGCATTGTATATAAAACACACTAGTAGTTATGATATTATGACATTATGTATGTATAATAATTTGAAGCAATATGTTATATAGTCGATGTATTTACGCGTACGAGTAATGGAATTCAGTACAAAATCGTCTAAACTAAACAATTTAGTATAATATGTGCATCGCACTTGGCGCCGTGTTATGGTGAGAGAGGAGAAAGCCTCAGGCGTCAGCTTTTAGTAGCGTTAAAATGTCTAAATTGCTATTTTTATTTTATTTTTTTCAATGCACATATTTGTGTACAACTTTTTAACGCATTTATAGGTGTTAGGACATTAGGTACCTCCTACTATAAGATATTTATACCTAAATTGTGTACATAATAATATATATTATGTGTGATTTAAGTGCGATTTTTTATTTATTTATTTTTTTTTTTTTTACAGACCTGAAGAAAACGTTCACGTCAGTGCCGTATTCCGTGAGTGTGGAAACGGACCGAAACGTTGAGCTTCGGTGCCTGCCGCCGGAAGGCGTTCCACCACCCCGGGTGTATTGGCTGCGAAATAACGTACCGATCGAGCCGGACAATAACATGATCGTGTCCAGCGAGGGAAACCTGTTGATCGGCCAGGCTCGACTGCAGGACACGGCAAACTACACGTGCGTAGCCGAGAACGTGGCAGCCAAGAGGCTCAGTGACCCGGCGTTGCTCACAGTTTACGGTAAGTTTTCTTTTGCAAGTATTACACTATTACGCTATGCGTGTATGCCACGAGGTTAGGCGGAGAAGTATAACAAGATTGTTTTCATACAAAAATGTATTGAAACTTAGAAGTATAGATAATGTAGTAGCTGTTATAAATAAGTGAATGTTATTTAAGTATAAAAATTATCGATTTATTTACCAATACTATAAATATGTGCTGATCTTCGCTATCTGCAATACAAGTTGAATACATTAAAAATCTGTTAAATAAACATTCACTTTTCCCTGAAAATTGACCAGATTTATTCTATAAATATTTCAAATACTTAAAACGTAAAAACGAGGAACTTGTTTGAAAATTCAAATGTCTTACTTTTCATCCCTTAAGTATCAACAACTTAGGTATAGATAAAATTGTCGTTTAGAAAAACCTTACAAATGCATAAAACTGACTATCGTCCTGATCATTACTTTTCTGCTTGACCTAAATTTCTATATATTATAAGTGTTAAAATGTATATGTGTATTATGGGCTATTTGAATCTCGTTGATTTTCCCCTCAGTCAAAAATGCATATTCCGAGAGAGGAGATTCTCTACTTGTATGATGTCGATATATATATATAGGTATAGTGTAAAGGTAATAAAGACCTACGGTTTTTTTTTTTTTATTATTGCTCGCGCATTAACCTCTCTGGGTCTCCGACAACGCGACTGAAATCGACGCGTGTGTTTCGCTCGTCGTTATAATATAATATACGTGTGTATAAAAGAAAAGAAACGCAGTGTGTATTCTACTGAGCGGTTTATTGCCTGTTGCCCTTCTGTGCACGCATTTGTGCGATGGATATTTATTTTTTATTATTATAATTTTTTTCCCCGGCGCCGATCCGTTCTTTCGCGACCAGTGGCGGCGGTATCGTAAAATAAAAGAGCGCACATTGGCATTATGTGCACGCATATTTCGTATACTTGTATGATATATAAACATAGCTTTAAAACGAATATATAGGTCGTATATGTATATGTATATATATATAAATATATATATTATATATTATGGTGTCTATACATATTATATGTAGTGTATATTATGATATAGTAGCAGTAGCCCTTCTTCGCGTTTTATGCAAACACGCTTCGCCAATATCGTGTGCCCGTCATAATAAATTTACATCCACCGTGACGACGACGGTGTATGTGTGTGTGTGTGTTTATGCATTGGGGTATATATAATATATAAATATATGTTATATTACTATCTACGCGAGCCTAGCCGCAGTAGACGGAATATTTTTTGATCAGTTGTCGATCTTATTTATCGACTACGGCATTAACGAAAAAAATAAAAACTGCGTTTGCTTTCCTTCGCACAAAATATGTTTCGGATTGTGTTTCGGCGTTTATTATTCATAAACTAGATAAAAGATTTTGTATACACTTTAAAAACCTCTCTCGAGGTCAGCGACATAGAAAACGACGCTGAAAAACGAAAAGCCGTTGATGTACTACCGCTATTTATTATACAAGTATACAACACACATAGTGTATAATATATTCTAATACAGTACGCGTGGTCGAGAGGTGTACTATCTTGATACTCCGCTCCGCCCGATTACAATTATTAGCATCATAATGCGCGTAGCTATTTTCCTTTCCGAAGATATTGTGAACGTATTACACAGCCATAAATACGTATGGATTAGATTATTAAGAGTTTTTGATGGACCTATAAACCAAACTCGTGAATAATATTGCCTCGACACTTGGAATCATTTTTTTTTTTTTACTCCGAATTTAATTAATTGAATTGTTTTCATTATGTTCCTATAAAAGCATTGCACCCATTTTTATCTTTATACTTTATTAATATATTTATATTAAATTCACATACATGAACATGCATATAGTATAAATATATGTTTTAAACTCATGATTAGAAAACGGTGTTCTTTACACATTATATTATTATAGTCATCACAAAAACATTAAACAAATAAACATAAAAATCAAACGAAAAGTATAATTTTTATGTATGGGAGGCACCTTTATATTATTATATTATGTGTTCTCCGAAAAGATATAAATAAAATAAAAATTTTTTTGTTTCCTAACGGTTTTACGATGATGGGTTTTAACTATTAATTCGAAATGCAATAATACGACGACTCTCGAAGGTTTGCACCTGCCGACGCTTTCGTTCGTTTTTTTTTTATGCCCGATTTTTAATCTTTTTCTTTCTCTCTTTTAATCAACGCAGTATAATAGATATCCAACATACATACTGATGACCATAAATTTACTAATGAAAACAAATGATTTTAGCTGAATGTCATTTTATACAAACTTTATTTAAAGATAAATACTAGAATGAATACTATAAATGAATATTTTTACTTCGTTAAATCATTTGTTCGTTTATAGTCTCATTAGCGATTGCTAGTCTAGTTAGGCACTCCTATAAAATAATGGCCTATAAAAAAATTGCGTAACGTTTTCAATGAATTTTATTTGAAAAATATAACATTGAGTAAGTATAGGAAATTATTCTAAACCTACATATTATACAACATGAAGTTTTACCTCGGCCCCGCCTACACGCATCCACGCACGTAATGTATATATATATTTATAAATAAAACGTTTTGCCTAGAATATACCAACGAACAATTTGTATTCAAACGTTTAACCAAGTCGTATTTCACGGTTCCCCCTTAAAACAACAAGCTACCACTACCGGCACTATAGTGACAACACCACCTACACTCTTCCAGTCACCGTTCGGAGTAAATCTTATAGGGAGGGTAAAGTCGTTTTTATGGAATAACGACTCTATTACCACGACTGGTTACCGCGGGTTTAGTGGCCGGGATATATACAGTATACACGTATACTACCGTGACGGTGGGGATTTCATTAACTCGGCGCGTTACATAAATATTCATCAGAAATTAATGAAATAGAATGATAAAAACAAATGGAAATCGTCGGTAGAACTTATATATATATATATATATATAAAGTTATATTTTCCCCGTTTTTCTTTTATTTTTCGCCAACACCTCGATCTCTTGCTGCCACCCCGACAACAACACACCCCCGTCAAGGCAAGGGTGATGAAACCCGCTGCAGTGATGGAGTCTACGAGCGTCGCATATATATTTTAACCCCTCCAGTAAATCTCGGTAGGTACCTACTTCATGCATATAAGAGAGAGAGAGAGCTTATGAATATTCCTTTTCAGCGGCTATTTGTCATCGGTATAATATTATATTGGACGTCGTTTGTCGGTAGGTAGGTATACTCATCAAGTCCGACTTAAGGGATTTATATCCCCTCCATTGTATAGGTATATATATTTGTATTATGTGCATCATGCAATATTATACATATACATCGATCGTAAGCATTTCATCAAACACAAGCTTATTGTTCTATATATATATATATTAAGTATATTCGATAGTTCCGTGGACTATATTATATACCATATACACGGTCTCAAATATTATGTCTATGCATTGCTTTGAATATGAATGTTAACCCTTTCCTCACTCAGTTATCGCAATGCAGGGGCGCTACTCCGACAAAAGCCGTTTTTTTCAATCAAACTCAGACGACTAAGCCATACACACGCACATATACATTTATATATACACAAAACACGATAGTGATGCCCTCCTAAATGTTTTTTTCCTCTCCTGGCCCGTGAAAGTGATTGATAGAATATTTTACATAACGTAATAGATAGTGACTCGTATACGTACGGGAAACGGTCGTTTTCCTCGAATATAATATGTGGACCTTTGTACACAGACATTTTTGAATAAGCGATCCATCAGTTTTATCGAATAATACCAAGGTGGAAGTTGTAAGTAAAAGAACGAACGACTGAGGGGAATATGTAAGTAATCTAGAGAGCGAAAAAAACCCGTCTTGATTAAAATGTTATTAAGTATATTTTTTTTATGTATATTCAGGTAATAAACCTCATCGCGTTTACCCGAACCGAAAAAATAAACATCAATAGAACGCCGGGAATTAGTAACGTCCATTACTGTTTACGTCCCAATCTGTATAATGGACTTTATGTCTGCTATTTAATATTTGCCCTTTTATAAAAACAACATTTCGTTAGATTTATTATTATTATGCTTTTATTCTTTTTTTACCGCGATTTAAAATATGACTCAGCCCTCGGGTATTCGTTAGACGCCATTTGAGTATCTTATTGTTGTTATTATTATTATTATTATTATTATTATTATTATTATTGCATGTATAGTGTGTTATTTTATGTTTAAGTTAAATTTGTCATCACGCGTAAGATCACGGTGTATTCAGAGTACTATATATATTATATAATATATATACGACATACCTACGTATTATACTATAAGACAAATTTGCCATCTTCTGTAAAAACAAAAATTGATCACACTCAGTATATTTACATTTATTGTAACGAAACTGTAGCTCGTTATTACGGTGTTATAACTAGGTAATGGAATATTCTATTGACCCGAATGTGAAAATCAATTTTAGTTTAGTAAATAAGTCTGCGGTTGAAGTGTAAAATTTAAATATATTATAATAATACACAGTTGGCAGTCATCGTTAATTTTAACATTCGGTCAGTCATGTGCAGCGTTTGTACATATATTTATTTGAAACTTGTAAATCGAACGAAACCGTTTTGTATTGTTTTCAATTATTAACGCACCTACCTTAATCACATGATATGGCGGGAACCAGTTCCGACGCGTAGGTCGAATATCGTTTAGTGAAACTCATCAATACACAAAAATAATCTTAATTTTTTTTTTTTTTTATTAATAAAAATATATAATACGACGATATTAAAGGATAAACCCGTATTTAAATGATTTTTTTCACTATAGTATTTTTTTTTTTGTTTATATAATGAAATACAAAATGGCTCTTGAAAATATCATGATTGCTTTGTGCTTCGTGTGTACTACTGCTGCTGCTATTCATGAGCTCCGAAGGGCAAAAACATTTTGTCGTAAGTGTCTATAATTATTGCTCGATTTGATTTACATTATAAGTCCTACAAATTATGTGTATATTATTATTATTTAAATAAATATGTAGCTCGATATTTGAAAATCGAAATAACACGTGATAATGGAATTTTAAATAAATAACGTTAAATTGGTACCTAATTGTAGTATTATAATTACAATATTTGTAAGATAGGTAGAGATATTAATGTTATTACCTATTAAGTTATCTGATGAAATTTATTTATTCACTCAACGTCTAGTCAATTTGAAATGAAAACAAAAGCTATTACGTTTTAAAATTTTTCACTATAAGCTAAACAAAAAATTAATAATAACAATAACTACGTTTTTTCGATAGTATAAACTGGGATGTGTAATTCTCTAACCGCATATTAATTTATGTTACCTTGAAATAACAGTGTTTTTTTTTAACGAAACTCGCTTTTTGAATGCGAATAAGAAGCACGTGATTTATGAGGTTTCGATTTTTTTTTAACAAAATTTGTAATGTAAAACCAAAATTATTGCTATTATAAACTTAAAAAGGTTGTGCATCATAATAACAACGTTTAAACAACGGCTTAAGATAATATATTTTTTGATGGCACACCCTTTATCGTTATTATTATTATTATAATAATATTATAGAGCGGCATCAGTAAAGTCAGTATAATATAGATACGTCTTTAAAAACGAAACGCTTTGACCAATAGACTTGTGGCAGAATAGGTGTACGCGGATGGAAAACGAAAAAACCGAAACAATAAATAAACACAGTATATAATAGATACTATACCTACCAATATACATAATAAATATTACATATCGTTTAATTCGATTTGCCGATATTGTCTTACCCGAAGCTGTGCATCGATGTATATTTTATGTTCTTTTGCTATAAGAGTAGAGTTGTATACAGTTACACACATTTGTCGTTGAATACGCACGATTGCGTAAAAAAATCCGCGAGAAATTTAACTGAAATACTCTTTACCGCCTCCGTTATTACGGGGCCGGGAAAGGGGAGATAAGTGGTGACGTTGGCGACGAGGGGTGAGGGAGACCGTAAATTACGTGCGCTGAGGCCAGAAATAATTAGCCCGTTATATATGCGCGCCGACTACGACTACGACGACGGCGGCTGAGTGTAAGTCCGCTGGGTTGTGACTTTTATGCGGCAGTGGTAATTGAAAATCTCTGGATTTATTATTATTTGTCCGCGCGACACGACGAGATGCTATATTCAAGAGTTCGTTTGTGTGTGTGCATTTCAGGTTTGTTTATGATCGAGAGACACGTCTCGCTAAAGTGTCGCGAGCGGGACACGCGCCAAGATAAAAACAGGAAATATTAATACACAGACAAGATGTATGAAAGGTTTTTTTTTTTGGTCGAATCAGTCTCATACGTAGAGATTTTTAACGAAAAAATAAAAAATAATCCACTTATAGAAACGGATATGATTTAAACAAAAAAAAGTTTAACACGTAGGTATTGCGAATAAGATATCCACAGCACAGTTAGGTGCTAGATAACCAAAACCTAACATTCGAAAGTATTCGAGATTATACTAGGTAGTTAATTAAAAACGTTTAGTGGACTGAGCAACTTTTATCTTCTTTTAGTTGTTAGTTTTTTATTAGAATGTTGCACGTTAAATAATTATTTTTATACATTGCTTTATATAAGTGACCGATTCACGTTTTCTACATTCAAAATAATAATATATTATAAATGATATATATATTTTATTTAAATTATACTGACTGATGCGATTATTATATTATTTTTGATTTGTATTATTGAAACCGAAACAAAATAATGTGATTTCAATGTTTTATTTTTTGATTTTGTTTGTCGTTTTACCACAATGCTTAGTACGCTGTTATTTTAATTCAACAGTTGCGTGTATACTATTATGTAAAAGTGTATAATTTTTTGTTGTTGTTGATTTTTATATTTTTTTCATTAATTTTTCTTTCACAGCCGAAAAACAATAATAATAATAAAAAAAAAAAGGTGGACTAATATAAAAAATAATAGAGGTGGTTAAATTAATATTTTCGTCTGAAATTAGCGTTCGAATGCATTTTGTGCACAAAGCCTGAAAAGTCGTGTTGTCGAAGTTGGATGCGTGATTTTAGAACAAAAGCACGCAGGATGTGACGGATAATGAATCCGGTGAATGATTTATAGCAGAGTCGCGCGTACTGTTTAATATTATTTTATCCCATGTCCCTATATGTACGTACTCTCTAACCCTCCATAGTTGTACACCCACGCGTGGGTCGGTCGATTCCATGTGTATGGATATATATAGGTAAATACTAAGTAATAACATATATAATATAATAATAAAACTAATGGACCGAATATCCGATAAGGATTCTCACCGGTCGACTCGTACGCGGATGCTCGATTAACGATTGTATACGTATAGGTATATATATTAATATATTATAGGATTGGATTGATTGAACACAATTGTGCATTAACCACCGATACCGCTTTCCCCGGTAAAAACAGTCTATTAAACGCCAAAATTCGTCGTCAAAATACTTAGACACGACTGTAAATACCTACATAATAATATATTGTTATACCGTATTATATCGTATTCTTTGGATGGGGTTGACTATAACTTGTTGTAATACAACAGCTATGACATAATTTGATTTCATATAAACGACAGCTTAATTCAATCGTACACATCATCACAAGGACACATAACTGATTTCGAATAAAATTGTTTTAAATAAACATTTGATACTCGAAATGCTTGATAACGAGTATATATTTCAGAGTAAATTCAACATGAGTTAGATCTTAAAATTTCATTGACCCTAAAATTATAGTGATGGGTTTCACTGCATCTAACGGTTTATACAAGAACTCGCTTTTTTTCCTTTTAATCAATATTAATATTTTTATAGTTTTTATTTTTATAATTCGATTGTACGAACTTGCCACGTGTAAAACAATTATCGACATCGATGATGTACAAATAATCTATTTATCCATTTTGAAAATCGTACACGATCTGTACTTATCCTATATAATACGTTGTATAATATTTGATCCCTCATGAATTTTGAATATTTACCAACTAGCTATAGTTACTCAGAAATAACATATTATAGATATAGGTTATAGATATATATGCATTATTTTTTGGAAATAGATTTTATTTATTAATTTCTGGTTTTTTTCTGACAAGGATCAACGGATGTTTAAAATTATCTTTTTATAAATGTATAGCGGTAAAAATTGTATTTATAATGGTCAGTTGTTTAGTCATGAACGTATTCAAGAAACTCCATGACTATTTTAATACCAAACGTACCCTGTTTTCTAACGCATTTTAAACAAATAATATAAGGGTTGACATCTCTATAAAATATAACTAACGATCCAATCGTTTTTATTACACATCCCTTCATATGAAATATGTTGTTGTTATCACAAAACTACCGGTTACGTATTGCACCTTTATTTAACTTTTGTATCGACTTTTTAACGTCACGGTTGACATGTTGTATAATATTACAATATACTCGTAGAGTCGATATAGACGGTATTTTCAAAAATATATATTTGATTTGTTTTGTTTTTTAAGTCAAAATACATCCAAAAATTTATTTTTTGTAATCATATAGATATATTATTCATTTAATTCATTTTTAATCATTTATTAGCTGCATAGTTTATAGTGTAGGTACTTTAGATTTATATTGAGAAAATAGACTATAGTCGAACTAATGGTAATTTATATTCATATAAATCTTTATGCCATTAATAAACTTATCAGTACCTACTTAGTTCGTATCACCTAGAACGAGGTCATCGACGGATAAAACGTACAACAGTTTTTTTTTTATTTATATAAATAGCTATTTGCCGCTTTGTTGTTATACTTGCGGTGTGTACAATTAGGTGTAAAAGCTTTTTTCGAAATAGGTTAAACCAATCAATACGTAACTATTATTATATAATATATTTATGATATTTACCATTATTTATATACGGAACAATTTATTATAGTTTTTTCAATCTATTTAAATTTTTATAAAAGTTGTGTGGTATTTATTAATATATGTAATCGAAAAACGATATCACTATAATAACACAAAATAAAAAATATTGTTGCTCGCTTGTGCGACACGGACCGAAAAATATACAAGTTGTTTTATCTAGTATATTCATTGTTAACCATTTATTATTTTTTTTTACTTTGTGTTTATTCAAATACTTAGAAATTCAAGTTTTGGAATTTGTCCGTATACTTAAAAAATAGTAATTTCAGGTGCTTAAATTTGTATATACCATTTAAGAAGTTTCCTGTAGTGAACAAATTTATTTATTTTTTTTTTTTTGCAAATGTAAAATTCTTTTTTTATTACACATTTTAAACAAATTAATTTTTGTGCATCTAAACTCTAAATAATTAATCGAGTCATTTCCTAGTATTTTACTACGGTCACGGTATCGCATTATTTTAATAAGTTCAAGAACAAATTTATATATTACAAGAGATGACCTATTAGTCATACACTAAATGTTTGAAGTTCTTATTCAGTTAACCCGCATTACAGATTATCGTTATCAATTTTCTTACTAGTTTATGTAGGTAAGATAATTTATTATAATGTAAGCTTCCATATCGTAAAATACTCACATACATCGTATATAATAAATATTGTATTATATATAAATTTATACCTAGCTTCTGTATTTTGTTATTGTTATAAACTTTAACGTTTAATATAAAAGGAATTTTAATAACATAAAAATAATCAACGTTTTGAAATTGAATTCGTAGAAAAACAATGTTCTTTTTTGTGCGAATACATAAGACCTGAACATGAGAAAAATAAAAAAACAACGCTTCTAAAACTCGTGAAATTATATTATATTTCTTGATCCAGTGGTCGCTTAATAGTAAAAAGTTTGCCCGGCAGTGGTAAAATTCCAATCAGTCTTGAATAATTGGAATGCAGTCCCCTAAGCAATTATATATCTTTGGCGGTGGCGTGTGTACTTAAAATTCTCGAGACACTCAACAACGATGCTTTTTCTTTTGGTAAATTTTCGGCCATTATTGCATTCTATGGGTACCGCGAAGTTCGTTTGAAGCGGAAAAAAAAACCAGAAAACAATTTTTTCTTCTTCCAAAGAGTACCACAGGTGGGGTCATGACAACATGATAACTTTACAAAATGGTCTTTCTCTATATAGATATTGTTAAATATGAAATTATTTTCCTGCGACGGTCGTTATAGGTATATGAGGATAAGTATAGACGCAAGAACCGTTCATTTACATTTTTACAATAATAATAATAATAACAACATTTTATATATTGTTTGTATAATATATAAGCGTATTGACCGGCCATTGTTGTTCGTCGTTTATTTTTTTCTTCATTGTTAACGTGCGTGCATTTCTTGGCCTGCTGGAAAAGATAGAGTCCACGGGGTAGAGCAGGAGGGTCATCGGGATCACGTGGATTCCCATTTTTTGCAGTTGTAATTATTATTAATATTATCATTATAGAGAATAAGCGCACATTTTTTAGTTCGTTTTAAATATAAAATAATAATAATGAATAAATTGTGTTTATCCGTTTGTGGTAAAATCGATTGGTGATAAATTATGAACGGTATAAATTACTCTTCGGAATCGTGTTGAATAATTTATGAACGTCAAAAGAGTTGTGACTCCCCAATATAAAATGAAAACCTTAAAAGGTGTTAATTGTTAATGTCATTCGTTTTAAAAGTTACTCTTCAGTTTTTTTACTTTAATCCGCATAGCTCTGATTTTCATTTAAAAATTAAACCTCTCAATAAAATACATAATATTTCCGATTTCGTATGTCTTATATATATATATTATACTTAAATAATTTAATGTATAAAAGAAGTTTGAAAAATTATCCTAAATGTGCCCTAAAGTATAATTCAGCTGTTTGTTATACTTTTAAAATTCAAACCATTAGAAAAATAAATTAATTATATTTTCATTGGAAAAAAGTTGAGACTAATCAGTATAATAAGTAATAACAATCCAGTATCCACGTCTCATAGTCTGCAGGTGGTCGAACCACATTTTAATAATTCTTAAAAATAAGAAAAATATGCTTTTATTATATATAATGTTTTTTTTAAATAAATATACCTACATTAATATTATATAGGTACTCAAGACATCAAATATGAAATAATATACTTAATTAAAATATAGCTATATGCAATAATATTAAACAAATTTTGACTAATTTCTTTTATGACGTACTTATGTCTTTATTGTATGTATATACAAATTACTCAAGTATATGACATTCATCGTCCTGACTAAAATTAGTGATTGAATTTCATTTAGAGTTTTTCAAGTTAAGTAAATGTCTGAAGGAACATTTTAAAGTTATATTTATATCTCGAATTTATAATCCTTTTAAAAGATGGCAATGTTTTGTTTCACTCATCAATTTTTCTCTATAAAACTATCAAATCACTTTAATAAGTCAGTAGTCATCCACATCTAAAATAATGTAGAAAAAGGACTGTAAAATTAAGAATTCTTTACCCTTCAAACTTCTTTCACGGATTGTTTTTCAGTGCACATTTTGGCAATCAAAACTTTTTTACCCCTTAAACTATATAGTGACATAGTAGAACTGCAAGCCGCATAATGAACTTATTTAAATAACTTATTTAAGCACGTATTTTACGAAAGCAGAGATTATGTGATTTATTTATTAAATATAAACATTGTTATAAGTCTCAGGAAATTATAACTTTAAATATGATTAAATTCACTAGAGTGGAAAAACCTATTGCAAAATTCATATTTTTCAAATCAAGGTTATTTAAATTCGTTGTTAACACCATGAAAGGCTATTATTTTTCATTTTATATTATACATATTAACTCAAAAAATAACCGAAAAAGTATGAAAATGTATTAAATGTTTTTTTTCATTCCACTTCTTTATATTGTACCTGATAGATTCCTGAACATACCTGATACATTATGTGGGATATTTTTTTATTTAATGCTTCAAGAATGATGTTTTAGCTACACAGTCATCAGCTATTTTTATTCTCTATAGTCTATACCAGCGTTTCCTAAATGGTGGTCCGCGGAACCCTGGGGTTCCGTGAAAGAGCCACAAGGGTTCCGCTTTCCGTCCAAAAATTGAACAGAACTTTTGTAAAAAAGAATCACAGTCACAACCAACGGCGGCGCTGTTAAGTTAGGTTCGCGCGATAATATTATCTACAACCGTGGTTGACCTTTAAGTTAAAATGGCTAGATGCACACAAATTTTATTCTTCTTAATAAATTAATAAAAACAGGTAGGTACTTAGTTACATTATATTTTTATGTACGGTAAATGTTTTTTAATATATAAAATAATTATCTTTCATTTATATTTGTTCCTTCTTTTTAAATCAATTATAAAAATATAAATACTACAAGACAATAATTTTCTGTTATCAAACTAGGGTTCCGCTAGGAATAAGTATAATCAATTAGGGTTCCGTAGAAAAAGTAAATTGGGAAACGCTGGTCCATACCATACTAACTATCTATCCATACTCGGTGGGAATGGAATTTATTTAAACGTTTTAAAATCATATATATTTATATGTAATATATTATATATACCATACTAGTATGATAATAATCCTCATATTATCCAAGCTATGTAGGATTTTAGCTATTGGGTCACGCGTGGCGTAGCGGCTGGGATATTATAAACACATAATAATATTCTAAAAGCGAATAATTATATCGGACCACAACCCCTCACAACATAAATTTCGCTATTCGTTTTTACGATGGGTCCTCGGTCATTAAGCCGCGTGTTGTATGGCCGTGTGGGCGGCGTTTCGGGATAAAAATATAAAAAAAAAACCACCGAAACGCAACTATATGTACTGCAGCAGAACCGATTCCGGCCGGTCGTAGGAGGAGGAGTGACAGGGACAAACCTATCGTAAATTTTACACGCACAACATTATTATATACGTACACAGTCGCAATCAATTATCGCACACGAGAGTCCCTTTCACAAACACTCTGAATCCGAAATGCTGCGGGCGGCTCGTCGAGGGTCTCTTTTTCACTCGTGCTTACTCACACACGTTCGTTGCTTTTTATTGGGCTAATGATCCGGAACTAACAATAGGTACCGCGAGCCGAAGCGTGTGCAGTGTACATATTAATAACAATAATATACCTACGTGTGTCTGTTTTTGGTCATGTGCATTAATATACGTGGGTAGGTATATAGGTAATCGAAAATACACTTGAAGTATTATTATTATTTCTATTTTGTCATATTATATAACATAGGACATAGGTGTTATACCATAGGTCTTAATATAGTCGTAGTCCTCGAGCTTATTAAAATCGGGTTTGTTAACAAAACGTGCACATTTATAAGCAAACAAACTCTTTTGAATATTCCTTCACCCCTTCCCTATGTATATATTTGTGTTACACATTATTTACGACAGCTTTTTAATCGCTTTGGCAACGTCATCGTCAGTCGTTGTGGTCGTTACACTGGCTGACGGGACAAAGGTAAATGTGGTATACAATAATGACCGGATCTGTTTGTGTGTGTGTGAGCGTATTTCTAATTTTTAACACATGAACTCTTTTACGTACCTAATATACTTAATTCGAAAATAATGGGTTATTTTAGACGACCGATTTAGTATTTACGATCAAAGTAGAAATCACTCTATTGAAAATACCGTACACCAGCGCACGTTATCGAGATTCGAACGTAATCGTATTATGTTTTTATTCAAAACTTGTTTCTTTTACAGCGTTTTTATACACTTTCAGATACTTCGAAAACGACAAAAAAACGATCCTCTTTGTGGTACTGTGCACATTACTCGGTACACACACTGCACTGTTCCAATTATGTTTTCTTTTATCATTGAACTTTTGTCGGTTAAGGAATTAATTATAACGCATTTATCATGTATATACTATTATACTATTATTCTGTTGAACTATTCCACGTACTCCAGTTTAATTGTCGGTTACAATAGTCATCGATTTTACGCGGAACCCTTCGAATAATTCGTCAATTATTTTAAATTTTGTATCACCATAAAAAAAAAATAAGTAAGTACTATTATAATTTTACACTTTATACACGTGGTATAATTATTTCGATATGTATATTATAATTATATATTTTATTTTATTATTATAATTCCATTGATTAGTTAATCATGTTTTCTAGTAAAACGTATTATTATATCGAAATAATAGCGTTTGTAATTATTGCAATATTATTAAAACTAAAATGCATTAAGTAATTATTCGGTGGCGTTACATTTAACACCAATTATTATATAATTATAATGATATGTATTTAATCAAATAAATTACATCGTATAGTGGCAACAGCTGGTAAAGGATAATGTGGAAATTTTCCCAATCTAATTTGAATAACAGTAAAGTTGATACTTAGTCGAATCGGCCTCATCCGATATTTTTGGATTTTTTCCTTACATTACGAGTATATACATACTATTGTCGTTGTATTAATATTGTGAATATTAATAATATATATTTTTAATATAATTAGTTTCATATATAAATATTATCATATGATATATGTATAATTTGTACACGGCATAGTAAAATCCTAGTTATAGTATTTAATAATATCAAAACATATGTTTTCAAACGAACGAAAATAAAATTATGGCAAACTTAGAGGCCAATTGCAATTTATTTGTGCCTTTTGAAAAAAAAACCATAATCAGAAATGACGAGAAGCCATCACATCTGCTGGACAAAAATCATCTAATAATACTAACATAATATATTACTAACAGCTGTACATGACATCATTGTTTGCCCATAATAACAGCACAGGCGCAACATTCTTATAGTTGTGTTATTATTATTCCGCAACGAAGATTGTCCGTAACACTGGACAATCGGTATGTACAGGTTTGAGGAAAAAGTCCATTTCAATTTGTTATTTTATCCCGTATACGTTTACACGCAATCGCGTTGTGTGTCCCTAAGTTGTATCTGACGGGATTGGGGGGTATAACCATTGCGCGTGACTTTCCGGCCAAAAAAAAAAGCAATTCGAACGTACAAATCGAAATCCAACGTCTTTCCTGCCACTCGGCGGCACCCTCGTCGTCGACCCGTCTCACTACACACACGCTCACACCCACATATATATATATAGCATGCTAGCATGCATAATATTGTATATGTATATCTTCGGTTTACGTATTGTAATATTTTATTGTACGCATATATTCACGCCGCCGTAGGTGTGTGCGCACGTGTGTAGGTTTGCGGGTAAAAACGTCCTTTGTCGAGGACGCGGGAAAAGTTTCGTTATTGAAAATCTCGTTAACGAGACGGAAGTTTTTTCCCTTTCACCGCAGCCACCGCAAACTTTCAGCTGCGAATCGGCGACCGACAGTGAAAACTCGGCAACAGCAAACAGTGGTGCCTTGTTGATTCTCTCCGTACGTGATAGTGTCGTGACACCGGTGCTGTAGCGTCTTCGAGAAACGCCACGCAATTTTACTATACAACAATACGAACATAATATAATCATACTACGCTATACGTAGCAAGTTTGGAAATGCGTTTGTGCATCATATGTATATTTTTTTTTCCTTTCGGAGGAGCTTTGTATACCTTCCCCACACCACCACTGATGTGTCGCGAACCATTTTTCGGTGGTTTACGTAAAGTTTATATTTTCTTGAACTGTATATATAAACTAAACTATAATCATAAAGTATTATAATTTATAAATCTCGAAAATCACCGCATAACCGCTAATACCATTCCTATTATCAAGTTTTCAAACTATAAGACGTATTGTCGACATAACGTTATCGGAAGATTACTGTAACACGACGACTTAATATTCTAAACTTTCACCAACCAATTTTTCCTATCACCTATGCAATGGTAATATTTTTAGATCAGTAAGTTTTTTTAGAACTACTTATATGTAGGTCGCGATAAATTTTTGAAGGAAAATTTAGGTCATGGTATTAGAAGTTAGAACGATTTAGAAGTACCGACTAACCTGATATAAGTGATAATAATATATTATTATGTGCGATCGACGACGAACATTTCAACTGCGATTTAGGTTATGTATTTAATTATAATACGTAGTATATACTCGTACGTACATGTTCGTCGCTAGACGGTCCTATAAATACAATAAATATTTATAAAACAGATAAAACGTAATATAATATTATCGTTATTGGATACTGTCAAATTACACGGCGAGTGTTATAGTGTTATACACACAGTGTTGTATATTGTATTGTATATGTGCGCGCGGCTGGGTGAGAGCAAACATTTTTAACGACCCGACTGTGCACCGAACGCGCTTCGTGGTCTTTATAATGAAAGTTGTTATTACCGACTATAAAATGCAAAACAATATTCGAACGTTTATATATAAGTACCTAGGTACATGGTATATTATTATGTATAGGTGTAAATTACCTATATTATTATTATAGTGTATGTGTGTAGTGTGTGGACTGTAGACGTGTAGTAACATTAGCGACCTGTTTGCTATGAAAGAGAGGCGAACGTCTCAATTTATATATACTTTGTGAAGAAGTATTAAATACGATCGGTTTAATGTATTTCCGATACGATAGGTGGCTATGGGGACTGAACGGCTCCTAATAAGATACTATGTATTTTAAAATTGCCTTTATCGTTTTTAAGTCAATTCATAAAGAAGACTTATAAATGCTTATAATTTAATATTACAACTATTTAATATTTTTTAATCGAGGTGTGTTTACAAAGTTCTTGGACATTTATCAATTCCCAAAATCTAAATATATACTGGAAATATTTTTTTAAATAAAAACAAATTAGTAAAGACTATTTAGAGATTTTTCATTGACTTAGAAATACACTTATACCGTACTTCGTAAAAGACAAAGCAGCTTTATCACGATAATACACCACCACATTATTCACACATTATTAATTAAATCCGTCTTTGTGAAACGCTTTGTTCCGACTGATCGTCAAGCTCTTTACTCTCACTATAAAGAGCTATTCCTTATAATTTTTTATTATTCTCTCAAATACAATTTTTAAATTTTTCATTTAAATGGTTCAAATTTTACTACGCTCTTTTCTCAAAAAAGCATTATAGGGATGCTTTTAATAATGCTACAGTATCACCTCACACGTTAACAGTTAATATTATGACTATTGTAAACAGATATATTTTATATCTAACCTCCCCTCCATTAAATTCATTCCTATATTCCTTGATGATCATCAGTCATCACACTCCCCCTCAATTTAGAATATATCCTCATAAGAAAACGCAATATTTCGAACAATGTAATAATAATCAAAATTTTTATCGTGACTAGGCATTTTGCTTTGATCTCTGTTTGAACAACCCATGTTTTTTAAACTTTACCGGAAAGTCATTCCGCACCTACTCACGTTGCTTTTTTCGTTTTCGTTGAAGATATTATTCATTTTTCTTTCTCGCGTATAATTAATATAAAAATAAACTAATCACGTTCTTAATTATCACTAAGATTAAAACTCACGCCCCATCGATATGAGTTATACCTATAGTAGATATTATAATGAAAGGGCGGCAACGATTTTGGAAGGAGTTGTTTTTTTATTTTAAATAAACATAAAACATAATATTACATTCGAATAACCGAATATCAAATTAAAGATATCCGTGCGGTTCGCTTATAAGGTATTTCCTCGGAATCACCAATGTTAATATAATATTTTAATTACCGTGTAATTCACGATTTCTCTCTTCCATTTGCATTATGTACCCGCCCTACAACTACTACAGTGACAGTTAAAATTAGTTTTTTAATCAACGTTTATACCACGCATACGGGCATCACAATTTTTTTTCTCTTGTTATATTATTATTTTAATTTTATATACGGTCCGGAAACCACTTTTGCTTATCACTCAGGGACGGTCGGCAGTAATTCGGCGTATGTCCGCCAGCCGGTACTGTACGGAACTCCGGTCACATGCTTCAATCGCACAGCAGCTAGTGTTCGCAGTTTAATACTATATAAACACTCCAAATACCTAATTCAATGCTCTAATACCTATGATATTATATATCGACATGCGCTAGATTCCGAAGCGATTCTTGCTTGGGAAACACGATATTGTTGTAACTATATAGTATATAATGTATTCCCGATTTCTGTATTGAACAAAATATATGGTAACGACCCTATATAGTAGTATATATTATAATAATATACTAGATAATATTTATACTATGATCAATATGAACTTTAAAAAAAAGTATTTGTATGTAAGTATTCAATATATGTATAAATGATTGTTCTGTAGTGATTTTTACATTGCTCCCATAGATATTCTATACCATTGTCCAGACATTTTAAAAACTATCCAATTTTCAGCTTTGAATCGTTTATTATTTTATATTATGCACTAAATTTGTTCTATGTTAATCGTATAAGAACTCTAGCCCGTCACCTGCAAATTGTTTAAAACGCGCCTGTTGGACAATAACGGCATTATTATATATTATTATGTCTAAATATATAGTACGTTCATACAAAATATAAAAAAGAAATCTTCGTTCGAATTATACAATAATAATAATAATATAATAGTAATATGCGCGTTTGTCTCTCCTATCGCGAGTCTCTCATATACGTCAAACCAGCTTCAATGAACCTCTTTACTCGTAGTTACATTATTGTCATGTACCTACATGGCTACATCTGACGCATAGGCATATTATAATACTCATCATCATATTCGTGCACAATACGCGTCAACAATGAAGCGCGCAGTGAATCGTGTTTCGAGTCAAACTATATGATATAATATTCCGACTGCGCTGTAAAGACACGATTTCGTTTTGTCTAACAGCGTAGTTATGTACTTAAAAGAAAAAAACTTCTACAATAATACTGCTCTATACATCGTTGTTCTTTTATTTCTCGCGTACATTGCATAAGTTGTGCATGTGCAGAGCGATTATATTTTAGTGGAGAAATATTGCGTTTACGTGCTTTTACGTCTGCAACCCTCCTTCTCCCCCCCATCACCGTCATTTAGATTTTCTTATAAATTTGTCTGCTATAGCAGTTGTCAGTTGCTGACGTCACGCATGTCACGTTTGTTTTCGTTTGTTTGTTTATTTATTATATTATCATCACAATAATTAACGGCTTTTGATGGGCTCGTGTGTATATAAGACACGACACGTTTTGAAGAAGAAAAAAGTCGTACTCAAGCCGCGAAATTAACTGCGTGTATATATTATGCTAATGCGTGTTGTCGCCCCCGTTGACAATTATATTTCGTTAAAATAAAAATGTTCTATAAAAATATGAATGCAATCTCAAGTTAAAGTGAAATACGACAATATACACAAACACCATATTATAATATTTATATTTATGTATTATGCGTGTATACGCCGTGAAACAGTCTATTTAGTATTTACGTTTTCATGAAATATTCAACATTTAAGTAGTTGTTTACCTTAATTGTTTACACGAGTCTTGCGGATAAAAATAAAAAAGTTCTAATTGTTTAATTTTGTTAAACGCTGTATGCTTTTCATTGTGTATATGCGCTCCGGCCCGTGTACATAATAAATATTTAAACGCGTTTCTATGCATATGTATAGGTACAGGTATATATGTATTATGTTATATAATTCGCATTTACTTTATCGACTTGCTTAGGTACATAAAATAACGACTGCGTGCAATTTTTTTCCTAATGAAAATAGACGGAAAAGAGGTTTCACAACTCGTCAAGAATAAAAAAAAATACATTTCGAGTATATAGGGTATAAGTTTATCGATAAGTATATATTATTTTATGATTACTATAAAAATCATTATACTATTATATACCTACTTGAAATCAAAACACGGTCGACAACTACATTATCGTGACATCGTCTGCTGTTGCAAGATTTATGGGTCGTACGGGACGTTTACGGGTTCTTGACAGATGGTCGCGTGGACACATTTTTTTTTTTCATTGCACTGTATTATATTATACATATAGATATATAAAATGAGTCGTCACCGCGCAGATTTCGGTTTGACGGAAAAAAAACCCGAAACAGTCGGGTGTGTACATATATATTATATTATATTATCTACCTAACCTATTCCACCTGTACTGCAGCAGATAAAGTCGAATAAAACGTTTTTATTATTATTATTTTCGGAAAGAATCTACCGTGTGTTTCACGATTGCATATCGCGTATATTATGCGCGCCGTAAAATAATATAATAATATAACATGGGATTATCGTCTTGACCGATCTGCGCGGACATTTTTTTTTCCTTCGAAAAACGCGATTTATTGTCTGGTCGGCGTGTGTACACAATTGAGACACAAAACCGACATGCTCTAAATCACAAGTTCGTGATCTTTGGTCACCGGCCACCACGTCCACTGAAACCAGTGCATCTCAGTGTATGCGTATATACGTTTATTTCGCTATCACGATTACGACGCGCCACAAAATGGTTATAATATATTAAAATATGTGTTTAGCGGTGAGACGAGCGGTCACGTGCTTTAGTTGTGTAGCGTGTATATAGCGTATATACCTTATACCGCGATTATTAAAACGAATGGGTATATATAGGTATACTGTTGTGACGCTTATCGGATTTCATATAAATTATTATAAACGAAACCCATATTATAATACATACTCGTGATTATTGATTTGCTTACTATATTATGTATATATACATTTCTTTCCACAGTGAACGGAGGCTGGTCACCGTGGTCACAATGGTCCGAATGCAGTTCCCGGTGCGGCAAAGGGCAGCAGAAAAGGACCAGAGTGTGCAACAACCCTGTACCGCTAAACGGGGGCAAACCCTGCCCAGGGCCGGCGGTGAATAAGGCAGAGTGCACTTCGATATGTCCGGGTAAGTCTAGTCAACAAAAATGTTATCGTACTGTTATAGTTCGATTACCACGCCTCGGTATCCAACGGTAACTACTGCAGTGGCCGTCTGCATAATATATGGGATGTCGAAAGTTCATTAAATCGCGAAGTTAGATAGACTTTAAACTTATTCTGTATACTCCACCGCCGTTGCGGTGTACCCCATCATAATATTATGTTATTATTACTGTGTATAGCGAGTATAGGCCGACTGATGTTTGTTTCAAACGTATATGCCTATGTATATAAATACTACATGTTAACAATGCCGCCGCTCACTTGTCGGCAAACTAGTTATCCACTAACGAGTTTTCTATAGAACTCGATAGTTGGGTCTTTATTGCGAGCCTCTATATTATATACCTATATCAAGAGACTTGGCCGATAATAATTACCAACTATATAAATGTATATTATATACACACAATTACCTGCCGATGATTTTTTAATTGCTCTTCGACGAAAATAATATCGTATATTTTTTATATATTATCCATTACAATCAGCAGCTATATTATATTGATTATTATACCTATTTTATATTCTCTCCCGGCTGACCGGGCACGTTACCGGTACATTTTAGATTATAATATTATATAGGTATATAGAATATATTGGATGTGCGACGTGCGTGTACTTTGTGCGTTGGACTAACGATATTATTGACGCATTATCCTATTTAGTAAATTATTTCACTCTTAATATCTTCTCCGAGAGATATTTATCTCGCACGTACGATTTGTACGACTTAACGTCGAAAGTCTTCTCGCGCGCACGTTAGGCTTCATTAAGTACACCTTTTAAAAGTCTCACGAAATCGTGTCGGAAGAAAACTGGTTTCATTAATCTGGTATTCCCACGCGCGTCGTTTTCCAATATCTCGAATGATTAAAAAAAATATGTAAAAAAATGTTATAATAACTGAAATTTTGATTAAAATTTAATTTAGTTACACTACATGTTATAGTAGCACTTATTCATGGGAAATTAAACTATCTATAAGCATATATTATATTTTTATACGCATAGGATTATAGGAATAGACACGTATATAATACAATAAGTGTACTAATCATATACCTACAGAAGAATATTAACCCAGTAAAGTTGCATGTCAACATTTTTTTTATTACAAAATTCAAAATGTCCTGTAAAAGCAAATAATTATAACTGAACAACAATATAATATAATAATATCCCCAAGACTCGGAGTAGTATATCCATTTGGGGGAGGTAAGTATACGCACGAAGCACATAAAAAATATATTTATTATTTACACGGTTTATATCGTGCGAGTTCGTTCACCAACAAACTCATAAGAAATGCAAACTGCACTTTGCCGACCGAATGGAAAACAAGAAACGGAAAAAAATATATACTTAAATATATATACCAACAATTGGCCATAAAAATTGTATATTTGAAAAAAAGAAAATCGGTTATGAGAAGAAAAAGCAAACGGTGGCGGGAGGTAATGCAAGACATATTACGTGTTCTGTATTTCATTTATTTATACTACGCGAGTACAAAAATAGTACTTGATTTGGATTTTATTTTTACAATACCTACTCAGACGAATTAAATATTATAATACTGTATAATATTCACATGTATATTTTGTATTGTTTATATGAGATTACAGTTATAGGTGAGCCTGATAGCTCTCTAACTCGACGCATATGAAAGTTAATACTAAATATTAATATGTATTACGATACGATATAATATATATAAATTATAAATATTCAGTGTTAAAACAACAATTAATCTTTTAATTTGTAATTTGTAGTAACTCTCAATTATATCATATCCTAGAAGAGATACACTAGCTTACTTATAATAATAATTGGTATTGATGTAATGTATACAATATGTACAAAAATATAAAAAATGTTTAAAATTCATTTTTTTAATAGAAAAATATTAATGTCACATAATACCTAGTATGTTATTGTACTTATTATAATATATAAAAATTATATAAATGTATTTTGTGAGAAGTAAAAAATTATCAACACCTTAATTTTTTTCTTGCTACTTTACTATCAAAAAATCTTCGTGTATTTCTGCGTTTTACATAATATTAAGCATGTGACTTTTTTGCTCGTTTAAAACGTTCTGGGAAAAAAATGTAAAGAAAAACACTTAAGGGATAAAGGAGACACTGGTTTCTCTCGGGCAACAATAAGGGCTAATTGTTCCCCAACAAGGGATAGAATCGCAAAACAGCATCTGCGCCGCCCATGCACTTAGTTTAATTCCTGTAATTTGTATTCTAAATCCGTTGCGCGCGTTGCTCACGTGAACAATAATTAGTACACCGTGCAGTATTATAATGCCACGGCGTTCGGTCGGATTTCGCAAAAACCTGGTCACGAGCGTCCACTTTTGGGTGCATCGGGTAGCGGGCTGAAAACAAAAAAAATATATATATATATATTCTAACACGAAACAGTAGTTAACCCTATCGCACCATTTAGCTTATAATATATTATAATATTATAAATATACTTATCCAATATTACCCGATATATTACGACGCTATTTAGTACATATTTCCAGTCGCTAAGTGCGTATACTGTATAACTACCTATAATATAATTTATAATAAATAATAAAATATTTAATTATATCTATTCACTCGTCATCATAATATTAACGTGCTCAGATATATCGGGGTTTCTAATACCTATTACAAGCACTGAAGCACGATATCGATATGAAGTCTTTTTTTCTATACTTTTTGTTTTTAAAAGTTTACCCGAAACACACTTATTTTGTTTTATTATTCACAATAATAACGAAATTAATAAAATATATTAATATTAAATTTATAACATAATAATAAATCCGATAAAATTTCATTTTCTGTAGATAAATTTTATTATATTTTAATTTTATTTCTTCGAATTACACTAACTTAATGATCCAGTATTTGCATTGTTCTAATAAAATTACAAGAATAAGAAACATTCCGTTTATGTATTTGCATTTTATTTTCCTAGTTTTTGAGATTTTTGGTAAAAGTACCAATACCTATTTTTAATTTTAATTTTTACTTACATCGGTCATTTATTAATTGTTTTTCTACACTTCTACAGTGCAAAAACATAAATGTTCATCTAATCATCTTTATCAAATTTTACTCATTGAGTTTTTTGTGTAATATGTAATTTTTATTTCTAGGTATCTACTTTGGAATTTGTCTCTTATACATAGTCTTATCATGTTTTTTTTTTTATCCTAATTGATTTTAATTGGTTTTTTTTTCATCATCGAATATCGATAGATGCAACAAATATTTTTAATTCACAATACTATCTACACACGTTCAGTATTTTTGTAAATTATTGACTTATTCTTAACTTAGTCGTATTAGGTAACTACATATTTCAACAATATTGCAGACCATAATATAAATATATATTCTATTCGCATGTTACCATAATCTCATTGTATTCCTATGTATTACATATGAATGGGTCAGATATGTGTTAATTGTGAAATAATTTAGAATATGGTATATACATATATAATTAATATTATTTTCATTATATTTGATTCTTTGTACTGTTATTAATAATTATTGTTATTCTCGGTATACTTCAACTTTTTTTACACACCATAACTTTTTTTTGGATTTCACTCTACCGGCCGTAATAGACGTGTTTTTTATGTTATACAATCGATTGTCAACCCTTTTGCACACTGCAGAACCCTCATTTCTGATCTTTTGTGTCAGCGTGCAGTCGATATTATATGCAACGCGTAATGCAACGAATTTACCGCACTCGACCACGCGCTTCAATGTCCCTTCATGCAAACAAATGCAAGGCGGCCATCTGCCGTTAATTGTTGTTAATGGAAAAGTCACGTTGCTGCCGGGTATTTAACTAGGTACATCATCAGATATTTCACAAAACATATCTAACGATTTTTCACTTTTGATTTTACGATCATTTTATTTCGAACGATGTATGCTTACTGCGTTCATATATTATACTCACGTACTAAAAATTAAATTATAAAACAAAATTTTAGGTAATTACATTGCGTACGCGACGCAAATATATTTAACAAAATAAGTAAGAACACGATTTATATAATAACAGGCTTGTTGTTAACTTGTAACCACAGTTAGTAGAAAGCCGAAGAACTGAACCCACTTAAAGTCGAAATCCAAAGATAAACCACAAGGAGGCGGGTGACAAGACAAGAAGTTTACATGTTATTCCTAGCGCATCTTTGACTATAGTAAACGGGTCGATAAAACCGCGAGTGGGCCACCGCAAAATAACACGTATGTTGCAGGTTGAATACGCCCAAATTTATAATGAAACCGATTGTAGCAATTTCATTCCAGTTCAATGTCGATTCTATTTCTAATTTGTTTTTCATATCAACTTATGACTAAATACGCAGAAACGATTTCAATTTAAACGAATAGCATGTATAGATGTATATAACATATTAATTATATAATATACTATATTGTCATTAGTTTTAAATACTAGGTTTTATAATTAAGGATATTACTATTACTTTATATTATTTATAATCAATTCTATACTTATGAATCGAGTGAAGTACCGACTCATCTGTAGGTTTTCTATTGATAAAGGTGTGTTAATTTCAAAACGTTTTGTAGATGTGATTACACGATTCTTAATCAAAGTGTTCAGGACTTCAGGTACGCCCGTCGATGTTTTACGAAACTAAAACACGTTTTGTTATAAATTTCCGCTGAATATATTACAAAGAAAAAAGTACGCTCAGTTTAATAGACGATCGAAATTCTTATTATTCATGATCAAATTCAAACATCAAAAAAATTTAAGCCGGACAGTCTACTATAGACTATAGTATTCATAACGAAATCTCAAAATTCAATTCAATTCGTGCATTGGTAGTTTTTATACCTCGCGTGGCACAGAATAGATAGTAAACAAAATGTATTTATTAAAATCCGTACCCGAACCGTAGTTCGTAAATATATGGGATTATAGACTGTTTAAAAGGTAAAATAGGTTTTTGTTTTTGTAAAAGCTGTTTTAAATAAAATAAGCTGCCAGTGCCTTTGACACGTCGTTTATATAAATACGCCGTTTACAGTGTAAAAGATCACACAAATTAATGGCACATTTTGATTAACTGTAGTACGACGTGCGCATCCTTTATCGGATATCCAGGTCTATCATACATAATTACTAAGGATTTATTATTATATATGCATATTTTCGGGCCCTTATAAATCCTAGTCTCGTATATATTTTAGTTGCAGGTGGTATTTCCACGTCTTGCCACAGCTTGCGTAATTAAATTTAATGTCGCCGCGTCGTATGTATAAAAACACGTCGCTTTGTCATTGTGGGCCATGCTTATTTAGACTTGATCTCATGGATATAAGAAAATAGTATACGGTTATTTGATTAAATATCGTAACTGTTTCTGAGGTGGGGATAAGTATTATACACCTCAGTTGTCCCCAGGTTAGGTTAGTCAATATTGTACATACTGGTAATACAAACCCATCCAAATATCTGGACTTATATTTAAAAAAATTAAAATTGTACTATGCCACTGATACGTTACATTTTTAAAAAATGTCACTTACACATCAAAGTCAAGTCGTGATGCACCCTCTGCGTATATGTACACGTGTCACTGGTCGTAAATATTAAACGCTCGGGAATATGCGATCCCTCTCAAAATGCGATTTCACACGCGGCCTGGGGTCACTGGCCCTGTTATAAAGTTTCGTTCATATATTTTTTAAATAAAATGTTATATTCATATTTAAATTCTACTTATAATAATTTAAAAGAACAGTGATTCGTTTGGTTAATTAAACAATAATTTTACAAAATTTTAATTCACGTCGATTATTTTTTTATATTCCCATGTAACCACTTTTTCAAATATCACTTAAATTAATTTATTTTATAACGTTAACACTACCTATAATACTTTTATAAGTATGTCATGTTTATTTTCAGTATTAATTGTCAGTTGTCTCTGTAGTAAGTACTAAGTACCTATATGGCTATATGCAATCGTATAGTAATCGATAAACAAAATTCTCAATGTAAACTATACATATTACTATATTAGATAGATGTACCTGTATGATAAATCATATAATATGTACCAAAGTAAATTGAATTATGGAAATTGAAAGTGATTGAATTCATGGTGGTCTATGAGTTTTGAATATTTACTACTGATTATGACTATTAATAATATAATAATATAATTATTGGTTAGTATAATATCTATTAAATACTAAATTCTAAGATATGAAAATATGTACATAAATAAAATATAATTAACAATTGATTATATTTATTATAGAATATACTATAGAGTTATGCTTAAAAACAGGTCATCGATCAAAATATTAAAATAACTTTATTCTCAGACATAATGTTATTCTATGAAAATTATATGATATTATTTTTATCATCGTAACATTTGTCGTTATTGCTTTCGATTTAATAACCCTAAACCCACTCGCGGCGATATTTCTTAAGTGTCCGTTAAACGTGTACACTGTACAAGTATAATTAAAACAATTTAAAAACAAATGTTAATAAAGTAATTTAAAAGTTACCTTGTAGTCTCGATAGACATTATATTATATAGAACCGCACGCAAATGTTGTAGTTTTAAGTTTAATTAGAGGGTTTGGAGGATGTTTTAAAATATACAAGATAATAGATCTTTACTGTATCATGTAATTATACATAATATTATACAATTCTACTACAGTAACATTATTAAAAATTTTTGTACTTGGCGTATTTTATACTATAATAATTCGTCTGCAATCCTATGATAGACAATACGACTGAAAATATGCTACTTTTTAAAAGTTTGTTAATACCTACCTGCTATCAATTATATAAATTACTGCGAAATTGGATTCTTTATCTGCAGTCGGCTAGCTCACGTGGCAAAAAGTATAAGGTTTGAGTATTTATTCCTGCTTGCATACATAGATACGTTATAATACACGTACTTACAACCTAACAATTCCTATGTGTAGTAATTTTAACGCCCCGCCCCGAATATCCTTGTCATAATATTAACGCTCATAAGTAAAGATCTTCAATAACATGTAATACGACATAATATTACTCAATTATTGCAAAACTTATCGAACGACGATGATGCGAAATAGTGCTTAAGTACATTTTTGCCGATTCCGTTATCTTTGAAATATATACTATATAGATGGTATGCTGCAATACAGCAATATTATCCTATTTACCTATGTATAATAATATTATGATATATGCGTTTACGTTATATTAAACTCACAAAGACGCGGCACAGGGTGGCGGCGGTGTTTATGATATTCCAATCAGCACGCGGTTAATCCTATCTGTGTAATTACAACTAGGGATCCGGATTAACTATTTAATGAGGTTATAATATTACTATATTTATATAAAATACCCTCGAGTATATAATATAGCAGCGCTGCAACAAAACCAGTAGAGACGTTAATGAATGCGTTGACGAGGGTTAAAAATATTTCGTGGGCTTTTAGACCGGCGGTCGTTTTGTGGCACGGACTATGTATTATATTATTATTATCATTATCATCATCGTCATAGTTTTATTAACTTGCTTTATAAATGTGTGTAAATTAATACGCCACCTAAAATCGGATTATTATCGTCTACCTGTGAAACAGTTGCGGCGGAAGTTTTTTCAGTGATACAATTCATAAACACTTCCGATATTTCACCAATAATGATCGGTGCGCTAATATACGGATCTATAAATAATAACATTTCCGGTTTCTTTTTCGTTAATGTTTTTACACGTAATTATGTTTTCTACCTAGATAATAAAGATATGGATAGACCATACCTATGTTAAATATATTTGAGACCGCGTGCCTGGAGGGGAAGGCAATTGAGGCGTTTTTATAATGATAATCGATACTTGATATAGGTATACTGTCTTGTTTGGCCTCAACTGGACCCCTTAAATGATAAGACCGATGTGTCCTATCCATATCTTTATTATCTGTGGTTTTCTACTAATCGAATAAGTAATATATTAATTATACTATATTTATATCTACCAATCTACCCAAACTAAATTTGTTTAATTACGAAGAAATGTATAATATAACATTTAAAGCCATACCATATAATAATAATATAGGGGTACAATTAAGGTACTTTCATTAATTAAAATGTATAAAATGTTATATCTTAGAATTTTAATTTTAAATTTATACTGTGTATAATAATTATTAATAAACTTATCGAGCTTCTTAAAAGTTTTACAATGTAGGCCGGGGTGTGAAGAAGGATCATTTTTCGAATGACAATTAGTAACAAAGCTTATAATATACGAGAATATCATAAGACGTCAATAATTGACGTCTTCGATGGGTGGTTTAGGTATTGGTCAATGATCAGGTACTATATTTGTGATATAATATTATATTATATACAACGTTAAAGTAAATCGTGCATCAGACACGACTCTCGCTTAGTTACTTGTGAGTTCTACACTCCTTCGCCAACAATTCGTGCGACTGAAACAGGACATACGATTATATACGTATACAGCGTAATTGATAACATCAAGTGCACCGAAGCGATAAACAAGGCGGTCGTGTGCGCGTATGTATACTGCTCGCACCCTTCGCGGTGTTGTCCCGAGTCGACAAATTATCAACTTGTGTGTCGTCGAGACGGAAGACTTCACATTAAGTTATCCCCGTGGGATTATCGCTCATGAATTTAGGAATTATAATACGCACGAGATCCGCGCTCGTGTTTCTGTGTGTGTGTTAATCATTTTGAATTGTAATTCTAAATAATATACAAATCTAATTTCTTGTTATTTATTTGATTTCAGATGGCGAATACAGCGACACCATAGCCGAAGAAGGTAAATACAATATTTTATAACTGTCGTTTGAGCTTCTTGTTGTTTAAAACTTACCAAAATTTGTATTAGGTTTTTTTCCCGTTTATAAAACATTCGTGCAGCCTTTCGTGTAGCTGTTATAAATTATCGCCGTACAAATTACGCACAGCGCGCGGCGGCGTTCCTCAATAATATACATTAATATTATACCTGCAGAGCTTCAGACCGAACGGGTATAATCGATTAGGTCTAAATTGAATAGGCGTCTCCCGTTATTTTATTTTATCTAAATAGAAATAAATAATTAAACCCGTAAATCGATGTCGAACCATTTCATTTATTTTTTTTCGACCATCTTCGTTTTAATATGATTAACTATAGCTTTGCTATATACCCGCTAGATTATGTTCACGGTCGGTACAGTATAAATTATCAATATTCCGAGGTATTAAAATCCCATTGCGAAAGAATAAACTCGATTTGATCTTTTCGGTGGGCACCTATATTACGCGCGTTTCACTATAATACACGTTTCCACGCCAGAGGATTCGTGGACGCATTAAAAACAAAATTAACGGACGCAAGTCGCTAAGCATGTAGCGCACATAGTCATTTGAATACGTTTTTATATTTTTTTCATTGCAAAGTTAAAATCGTTTTATAAATGAGTTTTTTTCACCATTGTTTGCCGACTAAAAATCGTATTTTTTGCGCATCAAATATTATAAGATGGCGGCAGTGAACAAAATAAAACTCTTAATTCGATCAAGGGCGTATAACTGCAGGAAACGTGTACCAGGTGTTACTCTGTATAAACGACGTGGACGAAAAACTCGGAGGATTAAAAACTGGGCGGTGAAACGTATATACACCCGGTCGTCGTTTTTGCATAATTCATTATAAAGTTTTTAGCGCTCAACTTTGCACGACGATAATCGCAGTCGAAATTTTATTCGGGCTTTACCCCCGTAAGGTGCTGCAGAGTGGGTAGAGTATTCGGGGCTGTATTATAGGCGTAACGACAGGCGAATAATAATAATAATAAAAACAGACACAAGAAATTTAGTGGATTTTACAATATTTACATACGCGTATTATTCGAAACGTCAGAATAAATCATTTGACGACAGCAGCGACGGCGATGGCGGCTTCGACGAGATATGTGTGGCGCAGCAGCTATAGTCCTATTATAGTATACAGCGTATTTAGTAAACTATCCGAGGGTGACCCCGACGATTTATGGGCATTAAAAGATTTTTATCGTCAACTGGCCAATTAAATTTTGGGGGACTGGCAACAGTCAGTGGAAGAGTGTATTGTGTGTATGTAATGTGTATATATATATACGCGTTGACCATCGTCCACTGCCATTAATACTGCAGCGAATTCCCTGTACACGCGACTCTCTCGCACACCCTTTCTTTCTCGATCTCTATCACTATCTATCTCACTCCGGTACGGATGTCTCAACCATTGTGTTTGTGTGAATATTCATTGTGCTCCGGGGCATAAATTAACCGTCGCGGATGTACGGCAATAATTGCCGGTCGTGGCTTTTCCGTACACCGAATGGGACGGACTGCTGCAATGTGCAGCTGAGCTGTAGAGGTCGTAATGGAGCTGGAGGTTACGGAAGATTGATCGGAAGTTGTATAGTGTCGATTTTGGCAAACCGACTGGGTACTAATACTATATTACTACTACTGCTACTACTACTACTAAGATGACGACAACTATAATACGGAATGGCTCTTGGCCAAAATAATAAAACGCCGAAAATCATCTATATCCGACGAATATGTTCGCTAATGGAATTATATTGATTTAATTCCCCCCTCTTACACAATTCGACATGAAGAAAATAAAAAAATTTTAAACGATATAGTCTATTTTGTTTAAAGACATTTTAAATTTATTATTTTAAAATACGTGTCTTTTTTAACGTGTTTTATATATTTATTTATTGTGTGGACCAATTAAGTATTTGTTTATTTTTTTATCAATTCATTTTATTTTACTAAGCTGAGTTTTTATTAAAAAATACATATTTACGAATATTTTAATTCATTTAAATTTAAAATGAATATTTTATTTTCTATTAGTACTGTTTATAATATAGATAATTACTTTATTTTTATACTTTTACTACAGACAGCGTGTATAATATAAAATTATTTTTTTTTATATATTTCAATTAGATAAGGGATTCATTTATATATAGAGGGGACATTTTGTTTTAATCGATGGCGTTTTAGATCGTATATGGCGATGATGGCGATGCTAACAGTCGATATATAGTGGTTGGTATCTCGCCTACTAAAACATGAAATTATTAATATTATCCATCGTAGTAATTATTAATTATTATTTTTCGTACTTAAATGATTTTTTCCCCGCACCACAATGGGTGGTCATTTAAAAACAATTTGCTCGTAGATACGATATAATAGTATGTATAGGTGTTCCCCGGGGACGCGGTCGTCGCGCAGCCATTATATATTGCTATACATGCTGCAGTACGCGTGAGGCCCCTGGGATGATGATGGTGCCGCTGCAGCGGAAGAGAGACAGGGCGCACAAGACAAATGACCCCGAGGGTTTTCGAGTCACGCACACAAACACTCATATACGTAGTCGAATTTGAATTGAAACAATAGCCGAGCACTAATTCAAAACTGGTTAGGGTCGCGCGCGGGGTGGTAGGAAGTAGACGGGTCGCATTATTGTGGTTGTTTGGATATATACCGGCAGTATTGTACACTGCAAGTATATAATATGTATGTGTGTGTACGTATACGTCGGTACGGCGAAAGGGGTGTTGGTGGCGTCAATTCCGGTTCGTTCGCTGTGTTAAATGCACCGCGAACAATGTGCCTGCGGGCCACGTGACAGTTGGCAAAGGACTGAGGAGATTTTATTCTCAAGTGTGACTGTTGGCCGTGAGTTACAAGCTACAATTATGTATATAGCCAACAGGAGTGTATAATAATAATCATATTCATAATATATATTTTATATTATAACAAATGGTTTCTGTAAGTTGTCGCGGTCTATTGTGTTTGAAAGTGCATCACTACAACGACGGACATCGGGTGGTTGATTAATTTCAAGAGAGTAGGTGGTCGCTATATATTGTGTTCCAAACAATTTTTCAAGAATCTCAGTTTACGGAATATATAAATAGCAAGTAAAATCAAATCATTATATTTCTCCACGGAAACGCTACCTATAAACTTCTTAGGTTCTAGTATGTGTATAATAGGTACTATTATTATAGCTGCCCTTTGATACATTTTCCCAAAGAAATTCCCCCCACCCTCTATTTATTACTTATTTTTATTATAAGAAATTATATGAATAACAAAATAATTTTTTTTACTATAGTTTCATTTTTCTTTTATTATTACTAATAAAAGTGTTCAAGGCTTGTTTAAAGTTTTCTTTAAAAAATTTAAAGTCAAATGTATTATCATTTACCAAGTTTTTAAAAAAGATATATATCTTTGTTTATAATATAATTTTAACTTTGACTTAATATAGGGCCTGTAATTCGAATTATTCGCTATGAAGTAGGTCAATATCAGTCTTGACAAAATGACAACAAATTATAAATACACTTTACAGAACATTAAACAAGTCAAAATTACAAAATATCTAATGTAGTTAAGTCTTTTTTGGTGATATATCGTTATATTGACGTTGAATATCTGCATGTCTCGTACCCTATTTTACTATCAATTATGCATTATTGACATTTATTGTCGTTTATTCATTTTGAGTTAATACTTTACGAGTTTGAAGATTAATTTAACTTGAGGGACTATAAGTTATTATGGAGAGGCCAAGTCCCCAACCTCCTCGATTGTTATTCTTATTTATTTATTTATTATAATACATTTTTACAATAAAAAATATATAACTACACAGAAAATGGTAAATTAATGGAATAATAATGTAGCAAGCTGTGATTACTTATATACCTATATATTTGTGTATATAACAACCATATTATGTAGCGAACACACATTAAGACATGAAAGTTACTATAGGCCTATAAGATATTTTAACTTTCACAACAATTATAATTATATTATTTTATCAAGATATTTAACACAATCTAGAATAGTGCATTTTGCACCAGGCTCACACTACGTAGGATATCCAGCAGGTGCATCCGTGAAATAGACACAAAGTGTATAGAGGTTGACCGCAGGACCATATATGGTCATTTGTGATATAGTAGGGATAATCACTTTAGCCTAAGAGAGCTATAGTCTCTAGACTAACAGGGTTTAGTCAGACGCGGCATCTCAATATTTGAAACAACATCTATCTATCTATACCACTACGTTATTAAGTATACTATTATTATTTTATTTAGGACTTAGTTAAATTTCAATAAACGTAAACGCTTATTTACAAAACTGTGTTGAAATTATTCAAACTCTATCTTTCGAATTGCATCACATTTGAGTTCACAACAATAATAATAACAACTCATATTAGCATAAAAATACTGATATAGTTAAACAAATATCGATAACTTTTTATGGAAATATGGCTTATTAATTGTAAATTGTATGTGTAAAGCAAATCAAAGTTTATACAGCAACGACGAATCTTAGATGATTTATCAAAGTAATATAATATAAAAGCACAATCGGCGCAACTTATCGGTCATTTGATAAACGACAGTATAATATTTTATATATATACGTGCGGGCGTCTGTCGCCCAATCGTATACGCGTGCGCACTTGTATACAGTGGTATATAGAGGTATAATATACAGTCCACAACGTTTTAGTGCCGTTTACGCGCCGAAGAAGGCGCCTGTTTAAAACGCATTTACCACCGAACCCTCTTGAGAATAGCTGTTTTGAACGTGTATGGGGGTGAGATCAACTCCGCCGAGGGCCTTTTCTGCTCTGACCCCCTTTCGAGTGCTAATGGCTCGGCGAACACTCCTTCGCTGTATATATAGGACGAGAAGAGGGACCAAGCTAGAAGTTGACCGAGAGTTGAATTATTATAATGTCAGGTACTGTGCGAAAATCTCCCGACTACGACCATCGCGATTTTTGGCCCGACAAACTCGAAAACCATCGATCATTCGAGGCCGGTTGTTTGTACAAATATTTAAATATTTTGTCGGTTTCCTATACTAAGTATTATGTAATGTATAAGCGGCGCAACCAAAAGTCCGTTCACCCCGAACTTCTTTATTCTCGCGGTGTAAACTTATGATCGTTATCGTAGCGGTTTAATCAAGCAAAACTTTTTCGTAGTGTATTTTATGCGCGATTTACGTACCAATATATATAAAAAAAAAATACAAATGACAAATGTCTTCTTTTTTATTTTCTCTGAGGTTTTTTTCTCGCTACACCTACATCAGAGTAACTACACGCACATAGGTACTTATATATAACGGCAATGTAAATTATGTGTTTATGGGCATCGGAAATGTGTGTTTAGAAGTCTTTTATAAAAACACTATATACATTGGCCGTTATAGTTAAATCGGCCGGAAAACTAAACTCACCAAATCTGCAGACGCGCGCACAGCTCAGATCGGGCTTTCACGTTTTTATGGCTGAAATAAATATATATTACGACTACTGCAGCTTTCAAGTCCCCTAACCGGACAGTATATCTTATCTAGCTGCAGTCGTTTTTGCTGTTAAAACGATTCTTTTTTTTTTGTATGTGCCCATTTTAACCTATATTATTCTACCTTCGAGTGTATTCGGTACATATGTTTCAACACGCACTTTCAAATAACACCATATGATATTATTATATGTATAACGAAAACAAAAACTTTCACCCAATATAATAATAATATTTTCTTTTCTTTACTTTGATTTTGTAGCCGTCGACGGTCATTGGTCGGCGTGGTCGCCGTGGTCGCCATGCGGTCCGGACTGTCGTCATCATCGGACCAGAACTTGCACATCTCCGAGCCCCTCGAATGGCGGACGATACTGTGTTGGTCGTGACTCGTCAACCGGAAACTGTTCAGGAGGATCTTGTATCGGTAATGATGACACTATGATTTCGAATGTGTTTTTTTTTACAATATTATAGGATTATGCCATTATATTTTAAGTACATAATATTGTCACGCTGGTATTTGATTTTATCAATATTAACAAAACATAGTATTCCGTTATAATAAAATACTTACCCGCTTTTTTTATTATACATTTCTTAGCATGTGCCTAAATAAATATATTTAGTTTGCATACATTTATTTACGCCGCAAACTAAATGTTATGATTCTCTTTTCCCGTATAGATATAAATTATATTATGTATAATATTTGTTTATATTTTGCGAATGGAAGATGAGCACTATTAAACATATTACTGCTATATACTAATAAAAATGCGAATTTTACGACGGAAAAATATTACCCATTACATAGAATAAAATATAACATTTATTATTTTTATTATACTTGTTTCAGGTGGCAGAGATGACCCTGTGAATTATGATGATGAACAATTCACCGAAGAAGGTACGTGTTTTTCGTTACATGATACTTATATATTATATTATAGTTTTTATAGTCCGGATGTATTCGTGATGTTATGGCGAAAATGTGTATTGATTGTTATGGCTTTTAGGGATGATAGAACGAACTACCACAATATACAAGGCATAAATTTCAAGAAGCTTGCTTATAAAAAATAACGTTTTTTTTTTTATATATAAGATACTTCTTACTGCATTCCACACAAATTGACGTTAAAGGTCATGTTAAGCATTTATAACATTTTTAGCGTGTTTATATGCCGTTATGAGAACGTTTTGTAGAAACTATAACGCGTTATTAAAAAAAAAAGAATGATAAAAACAACAACCGTTGTAGGTAAATGTTTTTAAATAATATTGAAAAAATACTTTGTTTACATAGGTAAATAAAGAACATACAGATGTCAGTAGTTATATGACATGCGGGTATTCGTATATCATTAAAGCGTTTGTCTTTGCGACTGCAACAGTTGTACATAGTATGTAATGTATACCTACTTAACATATTTATTTTCTTTCCTAGTGACCACAACATATTCAGTAAAATTCTAAAAGTGAAAAAAATACTTTGAATAATATTCATAATATTTCCAATTACAATACATTTATTTTAGACATTATAGTAATTTCTTATTACAGTACCTACCTATCTATTTAAATTAACAATTTTATCAAATTATGTTTTTAAAAAATGCTATTGCATTTATAAATATTTTACTTATTTATAAATACTATGAATAAATTGTATTTTAGTAGTATACCTAGATATATTTTCAGAAATATACTGCTGTAAAGAGTTATTGATATGGATCGTAAGATACGTGTTAAATCTTGCCCGGGTGTAATGTAAAAAATCTTAAATATTATACTTTCTAGGCTATATATTAGCCGTCGCCAGAAAGTTTGGCAGCTTTTATGATTGGGAGAGGGTAAATGAAGATTGAATCTCGCGTGTTGCTGTGCAGGATATACGGAGAAATTCAATTATATCAACAGGAAATTAAAATCACCCTATGTAAAAAAAAGGGGGGAAATAGCAAAACGATATGACCGTTTTAATTTCGTTCAAAAACATTGGCCATCCGTTACGAAAAAAATATTTACCTAATATACCTACGCATAAACATAATTCTCGATTTTCCTTTTTTTTTCATGCTTCTTTTGATAACTTCATTATTTAAATAAACTTAAAAACACTTAGCGCGCCAAAATTCGATTAGAGTAATGGGTAGGTAATTGAGTTTTTAAAAGAGGCGAATTTTTGTGACGATAATTTTCAGAATTAATGAAAAAACCGACAGAACTTCCTGGAACATTATAATATGCAACTCAAAAAGAGCGCGCACTATAATGATGCGTAATTCAAAACGGTTGTTGTGTATTGTTCATTTGTAAAACTACGATAAGTCGTCGAGCTCTACAGTATACAAATGGTTCTTTCACGACCATCCGGAAATTACAAGAGAAAACCTACGTGACGGAAAATCCATTTCCACGCGAATATATTCGTTTTTGTTTTTGCGTTTTTGGACAGATTTCACATAGCTGGTTTTTGTTTAGCGTTCGTTAAAGCTTCAGATATTTTTTAAAGAACCCTAAAGATTTATTGATTAAAATATATAACAACATCCCTCTTCATATGCGATCCTATGTTTAACACTCCTAAATAATGGACAGGCCCCCTATCACTCGTGAATGTGTCATATTATACTCGTATAATATAAAATACGAAATATTAACTATTAAACCATCTTTAGGGTAAAGCGACGGATGCATCGGAATGTTACAGCAGTTCTGGGTAGTCACATTACTTGTGGGGAGACAGAAGGGCTGTTATATTTTGTACGAATATTTAGGATCACGCTACCCAGGGCGAGTGACATGGTTTCCGGTGATGTGACGTACGGACAAATTGTCATCGTAACGACCCTGACATGTAACTTCCAACCCTTGTCTTGTTCCTAACAAAAGAAGTCTATATATGCGCGAGGGATGATAAAGCGACACCGGAAGGAACAAGTTTATTCGCGCAGGGGAATGAATCGTAACTAAAATAATTGCTGTGCTCCGGTTTTCGTTTTGGGGTGGAGTGTAAATCACCAAAACGTTAACGACAATGATAAAGCCAATGAAAACATTAGTCATGCGGTCCATTTAAACTGGATACTAAAAACTGTAAGATATTTTGTTATCTTATAGAGTTCAATATTTTCATACAATGTATAACAGGTACCTATAATAAATAATATTATTAAATAATTAATAATAAATATCTATCATGAAATAATATAATTTATTATCATTGGTAATTTATAAATATGTTATTTTAAAATTTATACTTAAAATAATAACTCACAAAATTAATATTGATTATTATATTATTATACTATTGTATTTAAACGTAAGACATTTAGTATAAAATATCATCAATTGCTCGGGCATCTATGAAATATACTTAAATGGTTTTCAAAAATGAAATATATTACGACCCCCTTTGTCTAATATTGTGATCGCTTAGGAGTTTCTTGAAGAAAATAATTATTTCAAACACAGCGGTAGTTAATGAAGAAAACATAACTTCTAATTAATTTAGATTAGAACAATGAAAAAAATTATTACATTTTATTAAAACCGAAATATATCATATATGTGTATAATATAATTTAAAATTAATAACTCCTAATGTTCTAATTATATTATACAATACAAGAACAATACGTGAAAATCCATTTTCTTTCTGACTAATGACTAATTTAAATTAAAACAATTTAATAGTACCTCCCTCTCCGCAAATAATCATTTTTTAATGCATCTGCAGTGTCCTTAGTTTGTTATTATTTAATTTTGTGCATTACATAATATCCTATATTATATATATGTTTGAATTATAAAATGCGACCGGATGGTAAATTTGTCGTCAGCCTTATAGTGTAATACATAAATACATACGTATATTCGTATATATAATATCATTATTGGACCGTGTTTTCGATTACATCGGTTTCCGATCAAAGACGAATCGAAACAAAAGACTCGCATTCAAACTGACACGGAACGATGGGGAATCTACCGTCAGCCGTTTCTTAATACTTATAATGAAATAGTTCCTTCGAATCGCAGACGAATTACTTCAGGATCTATATATTGGGTCTTTCATGTACACAAGACAATCCGTGAAAAGGATACCACTGGTGGACCAACCCTCCCACCAACGACGATATCATTCCTTTTAACATCGGATTTTCTTCGGTTGATTGGCCGACTGATATATAATTGAACGCTGGTGGTGCTTTTTGACTTCTGACAGTTAGCTTTTATCTCACCAAAAAGTTCGACTTCTTTTTTCTCACACACACGAGTCTTAATTAAACTTAAAACCGTCTGCAGCACACTCCGATTCGATTGCAAACATTCTCCAGCGGATTCCTAAGAGTCTTGCAATGCGATGGGTCAAATATTTCAGTTTATTCGAACTTATACTATATAATGCTGCTGGACATTGGTGAAGTTTTTGCGACCTTATCCGCGTGGTATGATACTACCCACACACACGCGCGAGCACTCACGCGGTTCAATACTATAATATATAAGGCTTACGATTTCGCTAGAAATAAAACACTGACTTAAATGAAAAAATCGATTAAACCTCGGCCAGCATATTAAAACCGCTCGGCGTTTGCTGCTGCAAGTCTCGATGTAGACTAATCCTACGTTTGTTGATAGCCAACTATAATACCTACCTAGCCCAAACTTAATTGGTTTGCAGACTAACTATTGTTGTGCGATGTCGTGGAAGTAGTTTAACGCGTAAAAGTTTTTTTCTTTTTTATTTATAATATAACACGCTGCAATTCGCCTTTACATTTAATATAAAATTGGACCGTGAAAAGAACGTATAATTTTATGGTTGGCGTTTTAAAACAACCAATACATAATCTTGTTTATATACAATCACGTGGTACAGGGATTAATAAAATGCCAAAAACATTTATCATGTTTCCATGAATTTTAATTTCATCTGCAAAAACAAGCATTTATTCGTGAATTTTAATTCTGAAGGGCTTATCGATGTAGTAGACTATGAAGTCGCGCCTTACCTAAAATAAGTATAAGTCACGAAGAAAATAATTATTTATGTCATTTTATATGTATATTATGTATTTGTTATTATATGTTACATTTTTAACACGAAAAAAAAATATAACAATATAACCTAACCTTATAAGGTACCTACAAGACAAAGATCTACATTATAATTTATAATATTATATAATCTTAAATCGCTACCATATCGTATTTTAACTTTTTGCCTATCATTTTTAATCCAATCACATAATAAAATATTATAGATCTCAAACTCGTTTATAAATTATAATACTACCTATTACTTATTTTATCACGATATATTTTAATCTATGATCTTGTTTATTTTAGCGTCTATGTATATTAAAATCACAATTTAACTGAGATATATTTAAACAATCGAATTTAATTACTAAAATATTGTTGATATTATGCACTTCCTGTTCAGATACAAATTCGTTAAAAAAGAAAAAAATTATATTATAATTATTAATGACTTCTATTTATAACAAATCTCCGACATACCGCAACAACATAATATACGAAAACTATAAAGTATTTAATTAACTTTTGTATAAAATAAATAAATTTATATACCAAATGACTCTCAATTAATTGTTAGCTCTTTTAGTTATTGCAGTATGAATAATAAATTAAAACGTGTTCTCGTGAGATACACACATAGCGTAATATGTATAAATTATGTTAAGGTTATGTCATAAGATATAATAATATGTGATTCCCTCCTTATTAAAAACTCGCTTTTCTTATCAACATTTAAGTCTGTCATATTACTTCATGAACGTACGATAAATTATCGTTAATTATTCGTCGAACCACAGTTAGTTATGTAGACACTGTCTACATAACTAACTAAAAAAAACATACCGATTGAAAGATAATATGGATCTTAATATCATATAATAACACATCGCGTCCTAAAGTCGCCAAATATATTCATGCATGCAGTTAAATTTTTTTCCGCATCACATAATTATCGTTTCAATCGAAAACCAAGAATGAAAAAACAGTAATCAGCTGAGTTTAAGCGAAAAATTCAGGGAATCGCACTTGGCGGTGGAGCACATAATGTATTAACGACCGAGTGGGTGGTTGAAAGTACAAGCATTATAGTTTTCGTTCACGCGTGCGCAGCGATAGCAATAATAACAACGTGTCCAGGGCCCGTGAAACGATAAATTATATATAAAAATCAGTGGAAACGTAAAGCGAAATGCGTATATGCGTTCAATTCGTGTCAGGGGCCAGTTATAGGACTGATAAAATCAATTCACGCGAACACAAAACTGGTCGCCGACAAAGTTTTTGATAAACCGTCTCGAAACACGATAGAAACCCGGCACGATGATGTTTTTATTGACGGTCATCGATTTTATTGGATATTATACTGCTGCGCGGCGCAATGACGGTTCGGAAATAAGAAATTAGTCCTAAGCCGTTAAGTATTGTTGTTATACCATCACCACCACCACCACCTTATAATATGCCTACGGCTACCTATGCCCTGCTGTGTTACGTTTACCACCACCGGATAGGCGTGTAATAAATCGCAAGTTTCGATTGTAGACATATTTTTTTTCGTCCACTTTTCTTCAGTTACTAACAGATGTACTGCAAGGGATACTAAAAATGCCCAATTGCTTTTTTATGTCAATTATTATAACAAATATAATTTTTATTAAAAATAATGATAGGTAACATATTTGTGTCAGCCCTCGTACAAAATGTCAGCAGAACATTTATTTTCCACTTTACTCAGTAATATATTTAAACCACAATCCAACTGCGAATTATACAATAGAAATATAAGTACAAACTTTGCCTTGATAACGTTTCTATGTGGTTTTTAAAATCAAATCTCTGAAAACTTGAAAAATATAAAATATTGTAATATAATATATATATTGCCCTACAATTTTAAGTTCAAATAAAATATCACATTCCGAGGAATGTTGCAGCCCGTGCTTATTTGATATCGAAAATTGATATCAGGATTACTCAAAACGATTCGTCCTATATAAATCGATTATATATTTTTAGTTTTTATATTTTCGGAATATATATTATGATATATTATGTAAGAGAATAACATTTCAAACTTATTTAATGGTATCTATAATTAACGTTCAATTTGGCTTCTGTTAAGTGACAAAAAAAATCTAGTTGTTACTAGATTCCATAAAATTTAATTTTGCCGCTCCTCTGTGATTAATGATAATGGTGTTTTTAACATGTCTCCAAAAGAAGTAATCACATGGCGTAAGATCAAGTTATCTAGAAAGCCTGATGCAAAACATTAGATGATTGAATTACTCTGTGTATAAATATAAATATTACTTAATGACGATGTATCTTTATTTTAATTCCTAAATTTTTTAAATTTATTTATTTTGATAAGAATGTATAATGCGAAACATATAATAATGCATAAGTTATATATATAAAAATTAATTTATTGTTACGTAATAATTTGTTTCGTTTGTTTTAACAGCTACCAAATCAGTAGTGGAGACCGATGTGGCGCTGTATGTGGCACTCATAGCTGCCTCCGTCCTGCTTGCTGGCATGGTCTTGTTATTCCGACTGTACAAGAACAAAGGGCGAGATCACAGCATGTACAACATGGCCAACTCGGGTACGTTTCTCATTAGAACACAATATCATACTTATTACAGAAATATAGTGAATACAATAATATAATACTATTATCACATAATCATATAATATGCATATACGGTGTATCTACATACGCGTAGTCCTTGAACTCGGTCGAAATATAATAAGTCTATCGATTGATTCTTTGTACGAATAGCGTTTTAGGCATACGTGTTGAATGTTCATCGAATGATCGTTATGAAAATAATATAATCCGTTCTTAATACACGTTTCCAGTTATAAGACAAAAGCAAAATAACAAACACATATTATAAAAAAAAAAAAAAAACAAACGATTGATCTGTCTAACAGCAGTGGTTATCATCGTTGCTGAACAAAAGAACAGTCAAAAATGGATCTTTTTGCGATTATTATTGTTATTGTTTATTTTATTTTATTTTTTATTACTGGACGACTAAGATATGATCACCGAAAACCCAGAACGATATATTATAATATAACCGTAAAACTAGGACTATTCGGGTATACCTGTACGTGGTGGGTAAATAATAAATACTGCTGCAACTGCAACGACCGAGACTTCATTTAAATGTCAATCGGTATTATTCGAATACTAACAAGCGACCGGTGTTCTTAAAGACTGCGTACCCTCCCGCAACTGTATATTATAGTTTCCTTAATTGTGTTTGTATAATTTTGACAACAACGACATTGCGAGTGCTGCAGTGGTGTGTTATATAAATTACTCAACATTATGCACAAGCAAAGGCGTTCGTAAACAGTCACAAGAATGATTAATTACGCACCCACGCGTTTGTCTTTTAAACGCGAATCGCGTATACCTAAGGGAGATATTCTAATAATATTATAGGTTATGATTATTTTTTTATTGTTTTCGTACAGATTTCCAACCGGAATTCTTTCCGGACCAAGAGAAAAAGACTTACTCTCTGGAGTGCCATTCACGGAACGGTGGCTGCAACCATTTCCATCAAACGCAACCAGACTTAACCAGAACTGTAGTAGTCGTGCCATCATGCTACGAATACCCTTTTACCAACGATCAAAACGCGTACAGTTTGACTAGGTCTTGCTCGGAACACCATTATGATGTGCCCCATCACAATGGTGGGGGCGGTGGCAATTCGACAGTTACAACTGCCATCATGGCGGCGCCGCCGGTCCCGTCTGTGGCCCCAGATAGTCCGAACGCGCTTTCGTCTAGTCCCGAATCCAGCCACAGCTTGACTAGCTATACTTGTTCGAGTGAGTAAAATGATTTAAATAGAAAGTTACCGGCGGTGAACTGACGAAAAATTAAAAATTCTGGTTTTAATAATAATATTATATTGACAGGTAAGTCCCAGTCAGACTCAAGTGGCGTGGCGTGCCATTGCAAGGACTACTTGTGGATGAAAGAGACTGCTGTGACGTCAACAGGTTGTCGTTTGGAGTGCAAAGAGTATGGGATGTCGCTAACCATTCCTGAAGGAGCTGTCGCTAAGTCTCAAAAGGAACCCGTACTATTTGCCTTGTTACAGGACGAGTACAAGCCGATACTCTCCGGTAACTATACTCATAAATATAATTTTAATTGTATTTTCAATTGAAGTGGTGTCTTATACGGAATTCTGTATTATATGTTTAATTAATACAGATAAGAGAACATAATATAGTCGTTTTGAATACAATACAAATGAATCTTAGTGATTACTATTTTTTTTTTTAATAAATTAATTAATAAATCTTCCAGACGGGCAAACACAGTTAAGTCCAGCGGTAATGTGTGGTCCTAATGGAAAGAGCTTCAAGAAACCAGTAATCGTTGGAATGCGACATTGCGCTAGTCTAATGCAAGGGCCCTGGGTGATTTCGGTGCTAAGTTGTGACATGCCCCTGGGCACGAAACCTAAATGGAAGGTATGCTTAACTTGGCCAATCAAACGATCGTACTTTTAATATATCAACATAACGCTAGATAATTCAATAATAATTTTAATCCTATATTAATGAGTATATAATTTTGTGTCGCCAGAAAATTCTGACGTTAGGAGAGGAAACGATCAATACATCAATGTTTGTGCAAATGGATGCAGAACATGTGTATTTGATGAGCGAAACGCTGTCAAAGTTTGTGTTGGTCGGCGAACCGGACACGACGGTGGTTAGCAGTCCACCCGCCAAAACGCTTAAAGTGGCCCTGTTTGGATCACTGAACCGAAAGTTTAAGTACGACATCCGAGTTCACGTAGTTGACGACAACGGCGTGGCTTTAGAGGTTCGTACATAGATACCTAACCTAACCTAACCTAAACATGGCGTGTATACATATTTTGACGGTATTTAAAATAAATTTTAATAAACGATTTGGTTTGTGCAGCGGCTGAAACACCATGAACGTAGCGTCAGTGGAGGCGTGATGTTGGACAAATCCAAGTCAATATGCTTTCAAGATGGTGGCGGCAACCTAGTGGTTACCGTAGACGACATTGGTGCCAATTGGAGGAGTAAACCCCAAGACAATTATAAGGTCAGTGGAATATTATACTATTATACTATTAGGATAGTTTTTGAATTTTTCATAGTGTTTCAGTTAATAAAGTATCTTAAATTACGAATTAATAAAACTGAACGAAAACTAAAGGGAGGGAAATAATTTTATATTTTCGTATACCGTTTCGAATATTATCATTTTGGCTAAAACTGTATACTCCGTTTAAATGCACGATCTGAAATGTACCTTGGCATCTGCCTAACCAAACTCATATCTTTTCCGTCCACAGGAGATTCCGTTCCAGACCCTATGGAACTCAGGCGGCCTGGCGGTGTTCTCACTAGAGCCGTACGAGCAACAGTACCCGGACTCATGGGTAAACGTTTCATGTCGAGTGTGCGTATCACAGACTGCAGCCACTGGGTCGTTACGCAACGTCAAGCACACATTCAAAGTTAACCAGGACCCAAATAGCCTGTCATCCGTCGGCCATCAGCCCAGACAGCCGAGGACAGTGACCAGCACCACAGGCAGTGGGTCCAGTGTTACGTCGTGCGATCCAACGCCATTTCGGTAAATCTACGTAGATGTTTCTATAATACATACACATTATACTACTATATTATAGGGGTTAAGGGGGACAAAAGAAATATTTCCCGGGGTTCCAATTTGTTTGAGGTAAAATTAAATGAAAATTTATAGTTTTCTTATGCACATTAATTGTTATGGAGACATATTAATAATTGAAATATATATACTAATTAATTATGTATGATTCTTATACATACGCAATGTCTCATTACAAAAATAATTAGTATTCAATATAATTCAAAATAAAGCTAAATTCCTAAAAAAACATTTTAAAAAAGTGTTAATATTATATTCGTTGTAGTTATTATGCGATTAATAGATGAATTTAATATAAATTGAGAAGTAAATAAAAACAAGTAAAATTAATCATAGATAGTATACTCCTAATTTTGAACAATCAAAATTAAATTGTTGAATACTCGTATTTTATTCCATATAAATAAATATTACAATTCTTTATAGATACAAACCTTTAAAAAAAATTAATATTAGGTAGCTATTAGTTCTATTACATACCTATAAAAATGTTCGTCGTTGGTTACATTTACTGCTACATTATATTGTTTAATATTATGCTCAATACATGCACAAAATTATACCGCCTACTGCAGCAATAGGTATTACTCACACCAATATATTTCCAATTCCTATTTTCGAATGTAAATTATATTATGCATACCTATATACAGCACCAATACACAATGGTATTTTTCTCATCTCCCCCATATTATAACATTAAACGCTTGTTGAGTAAGAAATTTGATTTATTTAAAATTTTTATTTTTATATTATATGCTCATAATAATTATTTTAATTAATATTCTCATCTCTCACTGATATAATGCGACTTTAGTCTATGAGCTTGATTAACAAAAAATTGACAATTTCGCAAAAGGTTTCTTTTAATATTTTATTAAGTGCACAAGTTATTTTGTTTTTAATACGACTGAAAATCGATTAGTGTCGATGAAAAGAGATGTGGAGAAAAATTAATTTTTTTGTTGTAGGTAGAATGGTAGTAAATGTTGCAAATATATTTGTTAACATGGCACTACATACATGTCACCTATTATATTACTAAAATATAATACCTATAGTCTGCTCAGCGAGAGACCGCGCCGATTCTGCGCATCCTCCTGCACCTCCCTGCTATCGAAACCGGTTTCCCTATGGCAGGATGACGTTTGGAGATGCGCAGAAAACCCGATTTTGGTCGGCCCGCGGTGTGTTCTCTCGCTGGACAGAGTATAGGTATATGCAATGGCATAATCTTTCCCACCCTACCATTGTCACCGGTTTTTGATTTATTTTTAAGGTTATTTCTTCCCCCATACGTATAGTATAATATGTGTTGTATATGACGTATAGAAATAAAAAATAATTTATTAATCTTTCGATTGTTTGTTCAGATTCAGTAAAGTCTTACGTAAGCAACTCTGTCAATGTTTAGATCCACCAAATTCTAGGAGCAACGACTGGAGGATGTTGGCCCAACGGCTCGCCATGGACAGGTGAGTTTCATAATAATGGACAACATTAACATACTTCTTAAACGTGCTGTACATATTAATATATTATATCGTATGTTTGATGACTATAGTCGACCGTTATTCGTTTTAAATATTCATTTTTATCACAGTGTTGTTTAACAAAACACACTTTTCCACACTAATAAACAGTGTATTTCATTAAGTTCAATAAATTTAGACAATATCACTATGTATTGTTCTGACGTTAAGCATATACCCGTCTATTTTCTCATTAAATTAAGTTTATGTCTTTCGCTTGATGAAATAAAAATAAAATACCACGTATCGTCTAACTGCGTCAAACTATTTTCATCGACACTGTTCTACGCTTTAACCGCCGATTAATAATTGTCGACCTCCTGAAACCGAATAGAACGCGGTAATTTTTATTACTTCGCGAAACGTCCTTTATTTGAATCGAACGTAAAATATATAATAATACACTATAAATTACCATTCAGAAGTTGCACGCGAGGCTGGGCTTTTAACTGAATTATTTCTACTCGGTCGAGAGTCGGCGCAAAAACAGAAACGTGTAAAATGAAATAAAAATTAAAGTTCACTCGTCGTCGTCGTTAAGTTAAATTAACTCGACTGTAATACAATACTACTATACCTATATAATATCGATTGTTTGATGCGCCCCCAGCGTCAGACTTTTAAACTTTTTCTACCGTTGCAGTTAACCATTACCTATACCATAACAATAGTTTCCGATTATTGGAATCACAACTATTTTAATGAACTCAATCGTCTATTAGACTAGTATTATACTAGACGTGAAAGGTATCGATGTGTATTTTTAAGAGCATTTTCTAGATTTTATCATGTATATTTTGACGATTAAAACTATTTCCTCGAGTCATCATCACGAAAAATATTACCTAACGTTTTAAAATCGAAGTCGTTGCAGACTAAGGTTTTTGAAAAAAATTGTATTTCCATTTTGATTGTCATCAATTTTCATATACCTAGGTTCTTTTCCGTTATTAGTGACAAAACGCATTTAAAACAAAATATAAATAAATACATAGGTGATAATAAATATTTATTAGCACATGACCAACATTTTTTTTATTATTATTATTATTACAATTATCCATATTATATATACATTTTTATTCTTGGCCCTATTAATTCATAACAATTAATGGACTCAAATAATCTTGTCCCAAAGTAAATCTAATACTCGGCGAATGGCGACTGCTAATGATGTATATTATAATATTAATAATTATAATTATAATTTATATTATAATATAATAATTATTATGATATTTTTACAGGTACATTAACTACTTCGCGGTCAAGCCCAGTCCCACCGACCAGATATTGGACTTGTGGGAAGCCAGACACAGGGAGCCCACGTCCGTCACGGACCTGTTGAACGTGCTGAGGCTGATGGGACGCACGGACGCCGCCTCGCTGCTGGAACGCGAACTAGGTCCGTGGCTGTGAGCAGCGCCGGGAGCGGCAGCGGGCTACGCTCGTCCCCGGCCGCCGACACCGACACCACCGCCACCGCCACCATTAGCAGTTCCTACGACGCATATTTTTTTATAAGTCTCCATGCCATGCGATTTAGTTTCTTTATATTTTACGTTATTATGAAAGTTTTTTTTCTTCGAAATTTTACGTGTACATTTTCGTGTTTTTGTTTGTTCATTATATTTTTCTGATAAAATAAGAAAAAAAATGAAAAAAAAAATCCTAAAAATTATTGATGTATAACATTATATCACCGACAATCAAAAGGTTATTAATATATATATATATGTATGTATTATATTTATGTACAATATGTGTGTGTGTGTGTATGTATATTATTATGTTATTCGAAGCGCACGTTTCATCGTTGTACTATGTTATTTTCTTCTCCATCGGTTCGTTTATATATATGAATTTAGATATCTTACCAATATATATAATATAGGTACGTAGAAAACAAAAAATGTTATTGACTCATAGGTATATAATATTATCAAGACACGCGTTAGGTTTTAACTTTAATAATATATATATACAATATACACATATTATATATGTATTTTTTTTATTATTTCCATACTAGGTATACCTATATAATATTATTTTGAAAAACATTTGAGTCCCGGATAAAAGACTATAATATTTTAGTGATAGATTATCTGTGATAAAACATTAATTGACGAATGAATGGAAAAAAATTACGTGGAACTCCACAATTATGACGAAATTATATTTCTGGCAAATACAATAAATCCTCATATAATCCGTTTATATGATAAAAAAAAAATACTATTTTATTTTATAGTTTTAATAATTATTATCGCCGTTAAAAAATAACATAACCTCTCCATCGATTTCTTTTCTTTCCTATCGCTATACACCGAATACGCGTTTTCACAGAGCACTGGTATCATAATAATACATTTAAAACTAAATATATATATATTATATACATACATGCAACATTGTGTAAATTAACTGATTTGATAGTATATAAATATATAAAATAAAAAATGTGTATATGACTAAATCTAATATTTATAATACTTAAACGTTTATACGTTATGTATATTATGTACGTACGCACTTACGTTTAAGTACGTGTATACAGAATATATACACGTATATATTATAATATTACACATGCGAAACAAAGACTATTATATATATATATATATATATATATATATTTATTTACTTACATTTTATGAATGTGTATTTATTAAAAAAATAATATTATCGCGTGTTCGCGTTGTATTTTTGTGTTTATTATTTAATTTGTAAATAATAATTGTACCGATTATGTATATTTAATAAGCTATATTATTATTATTATTATTATTACTATTATTACTGTATATTGTTGACGACTCACTAGTTTTCATTTTATTACTGCCTATTATTATTATTATTATTTATTTATTCTATTATTATTATTATTATTATTATCATTATTAATATGATTTATGATTATTATAATATGATTGTGCAACGTCGTGACCAACGGCGGTCGTCAAACGATAAATCAGGTACATCTATTATATACCTATACCTATATATTATATGTAATTATATATATATTATATATATGTGTATATGCGCGCGTGTGTGTAGGCGGTATACCTACGAAAATAATATTATATTTTAATGAAAACGTGTAAAAAAGAAAAACCGTAGTGTTAACTTGCTGAGCCAATGATTTAGTTGATTTTTTTATAAATATATATATATGTGTATATAAGGTCCGTTGGACTTTTAACGAGACATAAATAAACTGAATATAAATAAAATGTTTGTTATAGTGGACAATAATATCGAAATGGTTTTTATTTATTCGTCGTTTAGTATCATTTAAATGATGTCCATCATCAACTACACGTATTCCGTATTCCGTGTCCTTTGAAAAAATTCTACACCGTGATGGCGTGGTTATACACAAACAATAATGAGTGGTTATATAATAACATCAGATTAATTAATTATTTTGACTACTCGTTTAGGTCTTGTTACTTATCAACATTTTTAGTTCAATTACATTTTATGTATTTCACTAGACTTTTTAATTAGTACACATAGGCATAAGTATTTAAAGTAACTAAAAATAAAATAAAATTATAGGTAACACATAATTCGATTTGGTTCATATTCCATTATAATTTATTTTATATTAGGTATGCAGCGATGTATTTTTATTATTTTCTTAGTACAGTAATGGTTCTAAATTACAATTTCTTATACTAAGATATAACTATACGCATAAATAACATGTGTTACGAGAATTAAAAAATACAGTAATTATTAACGATTGTTTAGTCTGTTAATCACTACTTTTTCCGAGTTTATTTATACCAGCAAAAAAAAAAAACGAGAGAAACCTTTTCTTCTTATTATAAAATATTTCAAACCATGCAACACGCACATTTTGTACAGTGTACAAGTAGTGATAATATCGTGTATAAATAAACTATAAAACATTTAAACATCACTGCAGCCAAACCAAACTATTTTCTTTTAATTGAATTATGTTTTTTCGAATTTTTTAAAAACACGTCATCGTGAGATAAATAACATATAGACGCATACACACTATCAATTACAGATTAAGCTATAGGGTACCATTAAAAATCCATGAACACCAGGACACAAGACTTGAGATTTTTTTGAGAGCATCTAATTTTGCACTTTATATTATAACGCTGTAGTTATTACTGATAAAATATTGTATGTAAAAAGAATGGTAAAGCGAGTAACGCTCTGCTGTATACAGTAAGTCACTATATGTACATTAGGTGCCGTGTGAATCACTATATTATATATTATAGAAGTGTTAAATTTGAATTCAATGATAGGACGTATCATTGCATAAGAAAAACGATTCTAAACGGAGACGATTAAGTCTAGGATATATTTTCCAGTGGGTGGTGAAAAAGGTGGTTTGTTTTAATGAACTAAATGCCCCAAAATTAAATCTTGTACAGAAAATGCCAATTTAAACTAACTGGTGTATGTTTCAAGTTTCTACGACTATTAATTCTTAACTAAAATAAAAATCTAAAATTATTTGATAGTAAATCGTTATTTTACGAGTAAATTTTGGATTTCGTAAAAATGTATACTTAAAATAAAATTATTTTAATTGGCCAATGCTCAACTTATTTTATAATTATTATTGTAAGCCAAACTTATAGAAAACCTATTGTATTCAATTTCAAATTATTCAATTCTTAGCTACTGATACAAAATTGTTTATAAATTGTTAACCACAAAATTATTTGCAAATATTCATAATTTTGAGGAATTTTGTCAATATTTGAACTTCAATAGTTAACAAAAAAAAAAATTGTGCCTATGTATTCTTATAATTTTTTTTATTACAATAAGAATAACTCGTGAGGAACTCGGTAATAAATTTTCAAGTATTTTGACTTGAAAATTTCAAATATTTACAGTGATTTGTTTTCTAGTTACAACTGTATAAAAAATTTAATTTTGTTAAAAACTGGTTTTCGAAAAAATTCTCGTTATTTCATCACTTTTTTTTATCGATTTTTTTTGAAACTACTGGATAGTTTTTAATTTTGACCTCTATAATAATCAAGAATATTCACTTTGCCATCGGAAACCACCCTCGAAGTTTGAAATTGAAGCATTCTTTCGACAAGTTATACTGTACACACACAATAACAAAAAAAAAACATCATTGTAATAAAATCAATACATTCATTACTTCATTCAGAATCTAAAAATGTATAAACATTAAACAGGTATTAATAATATCCCATTAGTATTTTAATGAAATTTTTCCTAATAAAAAAGTAATAAATTTAATAATACCATTTATTTTTTATATTGAATAATATATTTAATAAACAAATAAAAAACATAATAAATAACATACCTATTATATAATTCAGTCTTCAGTATATTAGTAGTTCCAAAAATGAATTGAATTATTATATTCTACATTTTCAAAGCATTAAAATAATATTAATATTATACTAAAAACCACGCAGAATAATACAGCGTATGATAACAAGATTCTGTCGACGTCTCCTGTGGTCCTGATAATGGAGCCGATAGTGAAACCAAAAAATGATCATTTTTTGGAAATAGTTTCAGAAAGTTGCCATTTATCGTAGGTAAATTATATTATAGAATATTATTATTATTTTATATTTTATTATTATTCAATGATAAGACGACTATGCGAATCTATGCCTATAGTATAAAGATTATAACAACTGGTGGCCACGATCCGGGCACCGACTGCCGTTTATTCAGTGCAGCAAATTTCAACTGAACCCGGTCAATCGGGAAGATTGTGGTGTTCGACGCCGAATATTTCCAAAAATAACACGATGGCCGATGACGATAGACAGCAATCGCTACAACTGTACGGTTAAAATAAATTTAAAAAACAGGTGTATATGTTTAGACAAATAGGTACCGAAAATCGTAATGGTTTACTTAAATAAATGTTTTTGTTATATTATTTAAGCGGTTTTTATTTGATATACCTACATTTTATTAATTTGTAAAATATACGTTGGATTTAATGTAGGTAACGCGTGATAAATAAGTTCGTACAAAAGGACAAGTAGGTAAAGAGAACTGAATGTTTGGTGTTAAAATCATTTCACTAATTTAGTTGTATAATAAAGTGATCGTGTAGGTATGTGATGCGTAGGTACAATTTGAAATCCATAATATTATAATATTTAGGCACATTATATTGCATTAAAAAAAATAAAAAATCATTTCAAGCGTAACCTAATCAAAATAGAGCTTTTGGAAATGTCATCACTCATCAATAATATATTACGGTTTAGCGGTTATCTATACATAAACGCGTAATAACGCTGCAATAAGGCATTAGAGATAAAATATGGATCGGCGAGAGCGGCAAGTCACACAGACAATAATATGTAGGTAATAGGCGTATATGCAACTATTGCAACTCCATATTTCCAAAGCAATCAAAGGTTTATTTTTATGGGAGCCAATTTATCAAAGAACCCCCCTCCCCCACGACTTGTCTGAACCAATCCGAAACAATATCGATTATAACTTTATGTCTTTATAATATTGTTGAACATAAAATGCAATTTTTACAATAGGTACACATGGAATTAAATAACACGCCAATAGCCTAAATAATATAGTTGCACATAGAACTGTATATTTCACTCGAGCTGCGGAATTCTAGAAATTAATAAATTATAGAAACTTAACGTAGGTTCATAGTTTCTTTGAAAAACTGTAGACTACGCCTAAAGGCAGTGGATAAGAACACTAAAATAAATGCACACGCGAAAACGCTAATTTTAAATATTATACGAAGACATGAATAATATGTGATAATATTATGAATAATAATATGTGAAGGTATACAGAGGAAAAACAAAGTCGCTATGATTCTGCCTAATGGCAGCAAGTTCAAGACGTTATTTGGCAGAGTAAATAATATTTTTACAGAAAAAAATAACAAAGAAAACCTTAACAAACACTTAAATTGTTTGGGTTATCTGTTAATTTAATGTGCAATGAAAAAATAAAAATAAAATAGAATGTCCAACGTGAAATAATTAGATAAATTAGTATCACGGGTATAATAATAGAATATATTATAGTGATGACAGGCAGTAGTCCTGTGGGTAAACACAAAACGGGTAAGAAATTTTTTTTTTGGATGAATACCCATGAGTAAATGTGTAAATATTGTGTACTCACATAAATTATTTTATTATTTTCAAAATGTGAGTACACCTAAGTATTTTTATTTTTCTTATTTTAATTTTAGTTGTTTTATAACGACATCGCGTGTTTATCACTATTTTATTTTTTATTTATTTTAAATATTAACAACTTTTCTCACATCTTAAATTAATGAAAAGTACGGTTGCGGATACGATATGTGCCCAGTGCTTGATTTGGGGGGGAGTCCCCCTTATTTTTAAATTTTTTTTAGTGTACCTTTCTATTCATTTGAAACAGAATGCTAGGAATGAAACATTTACTATAGTGAATTTGTAAATCATCAGTTTTTCTGCAAAATATTTAAATATACCTATAACCTGTAGCCATAATATTTGTACCTACCTACATTTGAATCGACATTGATTGTTAAATTGCTAAGAAATTGACATTGTATTATGCCCACACAAATATAAGCATTTATCCATAGATGCCATATAGTTATGCCATAGATACATTTTATGGATTAAATCTTTATAAATCGTATTATAAATTATAATATCATTGGACGATGTAATTTAGTTTTTTTTTTTGTAGAATTATTATTATTATTATTTATTATTCTTGTTTTTTTTTTTTTAAATATTTTTGTATAATAAATTTAATGATTTTTTGGGATAATGGGTAGTTGAAGGGGGGTGTGGGGGACTTTGCCCCTTACGGTAATGCGACAGTTAATTTTGTGTGGAACACTCTTTCATCAAACATCCGCTAAGTCCTCCTTCTAGTTTTTTTCCAAATCAAGCACTGTATGTGCCTAAGTACTAAAATCAATAAGCATTATACTCATTATAGACTCTAGTCATTGTTTATTAGTAATAAACAGTGGCGTAATTTACTCATGTTTCTAGGGAGGATGAAATGTGTTTAAACTTAACCTATATAACCTCCCCTCCCCCTTAAGATTAAGTTAAAAATAGTGTTTATCATAACCATCTCATTTCAACACATGTGAAACGGAAATAAATTATTACAAAATATTCAATAATCAGTCTTTTTTTAAAAAAAAGTCATGGGGTAGGGGTGTTGATACGACACCCAAATCCCCCCCCCCCCGTAATTACGCCACTAGTAATAAGTAATAACAAATGATGAAAATCATTTTGTCTTTATAGTATAAATAAGTATAAATGGTACCACACTACCAATAATATAATAAATAGTACCTATCTACCTATATTTTATAATATGTGAGTATGTGACGTGGACCTATTTGATTTATTTTCTCTTCTCAAATGTCCGGGCAAGGTTTGTTGATAATAAATAATATTATATTACTATGTGTTTCTAATGACAGCTTTCCTTTTCACCTTTCTTTATTGACAGCAGGTGTGAGGACGAGTAGGTATTTTTTTATAGCCGATTACGTATTTAGGAAAATATTTAAATATCAAACCAGATAGGTACACAATCACAATGAAATAGTGCCTTTGCCCTTTTTTGAATAATATACCTACTTATTATTGATATAGATATATTCAACATACAAAAACACACAGATTACAGATAATACGGTAGGTGACATTATAGGTATCTCTTACAAAAGTGGTACCTATCTACCTACTCTTTTCTATCAAATATGATAAAATAATTTTCTCTTTACGCCTAAAAACATAATTATCTTTTTTTATCGCAGTTTATTCGCGTTAAAAATTTTGGGATGTAGATCGTAGATGTACCTAGTTTCAAAATTAGTTTAATAAAGCCATTTATCATAACTAAGGCACTAAATATAGTCTATAGACTATAGTGCCCTATCATAACCAGAGCCTGATTTATAATAATATGGCCCAGGACAAAATAAAAAATAAATTTTTATTTCAACAAAATGATATATTACTATTAGGTAGGTACATTACATTAAATACATAGTTAGTGATATTCACCAGGGGGCCCAGCACAAATGTCTATTTTGTCCGTGCGTAAATATGGCCCTGATCATAACCCTGCAGAGAGCATTAAACGATGAGGCGCTTTTTTTACTTTCTAAAAATATAAAAATGTATTGTGTACCTAGTGTAATGTAGATATTTGTGTGTTGTGTCTTTTGATAACTTAATTATTTAACAAGTATTTTTAAGATGATAACGAATCAAAAATTATTAATCAACTACCACTAATCATTTATTTATAATATCATTTTGTTGAAATAAAAATTTATTTTTTATTTTGTCCTGGGCCATATATTTCGTAAATCAGGCTTTGGTTATGATAGAGATTCCTAAAATAATACACTAATAAACCTTTAAAAATTCAGTTGGCTGTATTTCCCTTTTTTTGGAAAGTTTTTAAAGTTTATAATTATTTTATATTGCCTACCTTTCTATATTTGTTTTATTTGAAATTAATAAATGTGATCTTAAAAATGCATACTGCAATAATAAAAAAAACAGATAATTTCAGTCTTATTCAGGAAAATTTATCTAAAAAAGTATTCCCAGTTTTATGGGGTAGTTCAAGTTGCCAATATATTACCAATTATAAAAAAAATATGAGATAATTTTGGAACAATTCACAGCCACCAACAAAAGGAAAATGAATTTTATATAATATATCAATATCTAATTTACGATGCATATAAAATATATAATTAAAAGTAAATGTTGGTATTAATGGTGTTTAAATTTAAGATGGTGGGTTTGGGGGGCTATGCCACACACAGGTTATTTTTGGTATAATATTGAGGTGGGGCTATAGCCCCCCCCCCTAAGATTTTGTGCTAGTTGCATCACTGCCTCAGTTTTACTTTTGTCACTCGCTTTATACATTTTATTAAGATAGTTTAATTGAAGGTGACTCAATATGTAAAAATTAATTATCTTCGAAAAACTAACATTACAAAATTATTAATATTTAAACTCAAATTCTTAATTTTGAATTTTAAATAAAAACAGCACATTTTTCACAAAATATATTATTTGGTATAAATCAATAATCAAAAATTGTTTTTACCATTTTTACATTGTAGTTCATACTATAAATCACAATTTAATATTTACAACCATAAAACAAATTATTTTTGTTGAGGCTTGAATAATAAATAACTAATATCATTAATATATTTATAAACTCAAGTATTTTGTAGATGCAGCAAACCGATATGCTTACTACCATAAAAAAATGTATTAACTACTGAAGGTACTTCTTGTTACTTCTTGGTGTCGATTGTATCCCAAATATATATGGTATCCATTCACAAATAAATTTTATGTGTTCTTTTCTGACCAGAGAGATTTGTTTCCTAGATTGTTATTGCTGTTGCTTATTCAGAAAACACTGTATACAAATGTATTACATCTTTAAATGTACAATAAATCAAAAAATATTTAAAAACGAATAATATAAATACCATATGTATTTTTCCTCAACATAAAAACAAGAAAATATAATATATTATTTATTCAACAGTTTCAATAAAAAATCATTTTGAATATGTCAAAAATAACAAACCAACCATAATTTATACAACTAAAAAATAAAATATAAACAATACTTCATTGATATATCTCAAGCACTTTGAATACTACCTATACATTTAATCGAGTATTACTGGTATTATATTAATATCAAAATGATAGCACTCGGGGCATTCAAATTTTTCATCAACCATTCTCATTGACTGTAACAAAAATAAATTATAATTTAAGAAAATAAATTATTAATATTATATTACATTAATATATTATTTTTCAACTTACACTTATACAGTAGAAACAAAACACATGAGAACATTTTATATGATGTGGTAACACAGGTTTTTCTTGACAAATACTACACACCGTCCTAGCACATATAAATGGCATTTTTTCAATCCATTTTTTGTCAATGTGTTGTGAACTTGAATGCATTAATCTGAATACTTTATGTTTTAAAGACTGATAGTTGATCAGAGGTAATGTAAATAACAGCAGCTCCTAGAAATTTATAAACTTATATTTATAAATTTATTTTCAAATCACAATTAAAAATGATAAATATTCTGTTTAAAATATAAATAAAAAGAAGTTCAGGAGTTTATTATTATTGTAATATTATGTTTTCTTAGATCATAATTAATGAATATGTTAAAAATAATTAACTATACTCTATTCAGAATCAATAAAAACTCGTATGGTCCGCGCATGTTTGTTGCTACGAGAGCGCTAACAACAGCTAACAACCAATCATAGTGCACCTGACACTGGCCATAAAAATGAAAAGAATAATTGTATGTAATATATAAAGGCATCAAATATTACATATTTCAAGAAATAGATAAAAAAAATAAAATAAATAGAATTTTATGCATTTGAAACTCGTCATTCGAAAAATATTGAAAAAATATACCAATGCATTGAAATCTGAGGAGTATTAATAATTAATAAATTATAATAAAGTCTATTAAATTACATTAGTTAAATATTTTGTTATAAAAAATTGAATATAACTGTCTTTGTGAATAAAACTTTAAATATGTTAGGTATAAATTATACAAATTTATAATACAAAAATTAAGTTTCTTATTTTAAGTAATATGATTCAAATTTAGTATTAGGCGGGTAATTAATTTTCACCAAATTTCAAAATTTCCTAACTATAATATTTTTCATACTAAGACATTCAACATTATATCTACTATCTAGTACACTTGGTAAAATAAAACATTTAATTAATGTATTTAATTGAAAAGATTAAAAATCTAAACATTTAATATGTACAGGATGTTCAGTAAGGATTTACCCATTGCAACATCTCCTAAAATAATGGAGATATAATTTAATGTTTTAGTAAGAAGTTAAAAAATAATTTTTTCTTTAATTATTTATAAAAAATGGAAGATAGTCATTTAGTAGTTTATTTTTCTGAAAATGTTGATGTTTCAACATATATTTTTTAGTTAATTTACATTCAGTAGAACCCATTATGTGTTGTTAGCTTTAAGAGGACGCTACACCCACATGTGTTGTCTCCGTCTTACAAATATACAACATAGCAAAAACTGTTTTGCGCGGGACAACTTTTCTCGCACCATATTTGTACTAGAACTACCAAATTTTCACAACACGTAAAGAAGAACATTACCTATGCAACAGCGTGCCTATATTTTAGATAACATAACTACAATAAAAGTTATTTGCTCATAAACATTTCGGTTTTTTTGTTCTTTTAATTTGCTTATAAAAAAATGATTGGTTTGTGCTATTAAAAAAAGAGCACGTTGTTGCATAGATAATGTTCTTCTTTACGTGTTGTGAATATTTGGTAGTTTTACAACAAATATGGTGCGAGAAAAGTTGTCCCGTGCAAAACAGTTTTTGCTATGTTGTACATTTGTAAGACGGAGACAACATATGCGGGTGTGGCGTCCTCTTAATATAAGAATACTCATAAGTCATAATATGTTGCTTATAAATTAAAGTGAATGTGATGTCCTCTTAATTAATATATTATTATATAGTATAGCCAGTATAGGTAAATATTTATTTAGTGATGCAGTACAGCAGTATCTTTTTTTGAGTTGTTATCATATACCAGTATAAAATAGTAATTAATATCGATATTAAATACAAATAATATCATAGTATCAAAATGATAAGGCAATTTTTTTGCATTCACAATTAATTTTTAATAAATTTATCACTTTATACTATACCTACACAATAAAAAACAAACAACATTATAAAAATATTATGAATGATATTAAATAATATTTGGCTGCTTAGTGCTCATATTCAATATCTTAGAGTATAATAGTCAGTAATATCTGATTATATTGTTATAATTGCTATCAAAATAATTAATTTAAATAAATAATAAATAAAAGTTCTAATTTATTTAAATTTTAAACTAATATTAATATTGATGTTAAATCAATATTGGAAAATTTGTTGGGTATCAAATTAAAACCTCAATATTGTCCTGCATCACTAAATATTAAAATAAATGTCTATCTTTAAGTGTTATTATGAATTATAATGTATAAAGTATAAACTACAGGCCATGTGGTACATACAGAAAAACCATGCCATAGCAGTTCTCTTGTCATATAAGTGTATTCTATATTTCTTTTGCGGGTTGACTCTTGTGAAAGACTTAAAAGCCTTTGAGTTAATGTAGGGTACTTGCCTTGTTGCAGGAAAATTAGAAAATTTAAGAAAGATGCCACTTTCAAAACATCAACAATTAAATGTAAGGCATTTATCTGAAATTTACAATTATTAGACATTTTTACAATCAAACTGTATAAAATGATAAATTATTTACATTGTTTAAATAATTTTTTGAAGGACTTTCTACTTTTGATTGTATATACTCAGCTCCGACTGTAAACAGTTGAAATAGAGCTAACTTTGTATCAGTCAGCTGATCTGGTTTGAATCTAACTCCAAGCATTTGTTGACCAAATGTTGCTTTTGATTTTGTCACAGAATACTAAAAAATACATCAATACATTTTATGTAAAATAAGCATTTAATAAATTAATCAAATGATATATTTTCACTCACATATTTCAATAAGAATTGTAATATCACATTTACTTCTAACTCGCAATTATTTAAAACCCATGACTGAAAAAAAATATAATAAATTAAAATTCAGCACCAAATAATTAATGCATAAAAATTAAGAATTTTATAAAACAAAAATATGTTCATACAATAATATATTTAAATGTGAAAATGGAAATCTTTATCATGCATAAATATTCTCAGAAATTAATTTTCATCCGATTACTTTGATTTTTCTTAATGAAAGAGTACATTGCACATAGCAAGTTTTAAGCTTATTTTAGATAATGAAAAAATCAAGTTATACCTTTTTTTAAATCATTGAAAAATATGAATATAAAAATAAATTTTCATCTGTGTTAATTATTAGTTATTATTAAAAATAATATTTTAGTAAATAATTAGTATTGGGTAACAATACAACACATTTTGTGGTTTTTGATTCACACTTAAAATGCTGTTGTTGAATGGTAAAAAAAGTAACGCTGAGCAGGACAGTTATGTTTAGTTGATATGTCGGAAATAATATCCAGACGCCAAACTAGAAAAACAAAAATATTATTTATCCAGCAAAAAAACCTCCTGTCTTTCAAAATGCTGTATCAAGTAAACTAAGAATTATGATGCAGGACAAATTCTCTTATTTTTAAATTACAAATACTATGCCATTTTACATTTATAAAATAATTACTTGGCTTTAAACGGGGTTTTAAACATTACGTCTATTAAATTTTGTCCTTCATTGTTAATACATTAATAAAGCTTTTACTGGAAGTTTGTATCATTTCTGGTTTAATGGCAGCCGCTGCCTGGGTGATTTCCTCCTTAAGTGTTTGTAGGGATGTGGTGCGATGACTGTAAATTTGCATAAAATATCCACAGAGAATTTAATCACCAGGTGATACATCGAGTGACCTCGGAGGTAATGGACAACTTTTAGGAAAGGTTTTGTCAATGTATCAACAATGAAGTACAACATTTAATGGACGTTGTGTTTAAAACTAAGTAATTATTTATAAATTTAAAATTGCATAGTATTTGTAATTTAAAAATAGAAGAATTTTTTTTATATCTTGTTTGTTTACTTGCAACTGCCTTTCCAAAAATGGGAGGTTTTTTGCTGGACCCTGTATTTATAATCAATGATAAAATGCTAATAAATGATTCTAATAAAATAAATTAATACAAAATATGCTACTATAACTATTTCACCAAAAGACTTATATTGTTTGCAACTTTATAAAAAATTGTCAGTATACTTCCAATAAAAATAAAGTACTAACCGGTAAGAACTTAAAAACCTTTAAGGTCTGGCCAATGAATATTTTGGAAATGTGATCGTCAAGTACGTGGGCATCCAGCTAGAAAAAAAAAAAGTAAATGATTGAATTAAAATACAGATATGCAGGCATACAGGTTCATTTATCAGTGTTTGGAAAAAACAAATTGAAATTTGAATATTGAGCACAGGTCTAGTACAAAGTACAATTTGGTAACACATTGAGAAGTAACTTGATATACTCATGTGGCTATGCTATCAAATATTGAACTTTTAATAGTAACAGTTTTATTTTTAACTTACCAGAGTCACACGAGGTGCCATTTTGACTTAACTGTGGACCTCGATCAAGAGATAATAGAAAGAGATCAAAAGTAATCTGATGGCGACCTAAGATTTAAAAACGTTGTGTTTGCCTGTTCAAAAATGGACAGGTATATATCATTTTCTTAAGAATCTTCACTAAATTGTATATTTTGAAATCTTAGAATTTGAATTATGGGGAATGAAACCGAGAACGGCAAGAACTGAGAATGTGACAATGTTAGACACTACGAATTAAGATATAATATCTTAATATTAATTTAAATTTAATTAATATATCTAAATTCGTGTTAGACACTGAGATTTTAATTTATAATGTTTGGTAAATATTAATTATTAAGTACGATAATCATATTATTAAATATTAATAATTAATTTAATAATATCTTAATATAATATCTTCAATACACTCAGATATTCAGATCACGGTCTTAAATACAGACCACAGGAAAAAAGATTAAAATACAAACCGTGCGTACTACTTTAAATCACGGACATCGGGATATCATCATCTAAGTCAAAGCTTTAAAAGTTTAAAATTTTAAATATTTTATATTTATGACCATGATTCAGATAAAATTATTTAAAAATAGTATCAGGCTTATGTTATCAGGTCAATGAATATAGAAAATTGTGATATGATAATCGTAATAAAAATCTATCGTTTTTGTTCCAAGAGCTGTACCTCCGTAAATGTTTACTGGTATCATTAAGATATTGAATTTTGAACCGCTTTTCGAAGTAACGCCGTAAAGGCTATTGTAATTTGTTCGCTCAGACGCTTTGAATTTGGAAACGGAGTCACGCGACACGCACGCTAAAACGCTTAATGCCATTGGCCCTAAATTGTTGTGAGTAATTTGTAACAATCTTAAATTCTTAACCTATCCGACCATTCCAACCATAATCGTATCTGGCTTCCCGCCATAGTGCACATCACATAGTTGTCAGTTATTAGTTTATTATTGTTTATTACTTTTCTTGCTAACCACAAGTGTCATCTTTCTATCGTTGGTACCGTATTTTTGATTCCTTTTGTCGTTGTCATCGCTAATTCTCTAAAACCGCGAAAACACTGACCGTGGAAAGTAGCCTAGCAGAGTGACGCCGCGTGTGAAAGCCCGAATAGAACTTCAAACCGTTTATACACGAGTATCACATCGACCATGGCAGCCGCCATTGCTGGAGTATTTCAACCCGAAATGCAAAATCTCATCAAAGAGTCCAAGGTCCTATTAGTGGGCGCAGGCGGCATTGGCTGTGAGGTTCTTAAGAACCTCGTGTTGACAGGTTTTAGCGAACTGGAGATCATCGATCTGGACACTATCGAGGTGAGCAACTTAAACCGTCAGTTCCTGTTCAGCAAAGAGTCTGTGGGCAAAGCCAAGTCACATGTTGCCAAAACTAGCGTATTAAAATTCAATCCCAATGTAAATATCACGTCGCACTTAGGTGACATTATGGACACCAAGTACGGTGTAGCGTTCTTCAATAAATTCAAATTGGTCATAAATGCTTTGGACAACAAGAAAGCGCGTAGTCATGTGAATCGTATGTGCCTATCATGTGACATCCCTCTCATTGAATCTGGTACAATGGGTTACAGTGGTCAAGTGGAGTTCATTAAAAAAGGAGTAAGTTTGTGTTACGAATGTCTTCCAAAATCCGAACCCAAGTCATATCCAATGTGTACAATCAGAAACACTCCTAAGGAACCAATTCATTGTATCGTATGGGCCAAGTTCTTATTTGGCCAATTATTTGGAGAATCCGATGAAGACGTGTCCGTTGATCAGGCCATTTATGACAGCACTGAAAAAGTGTCTGCCCGTCATTGGGCTGAGATTGTTGAGTATGATCCAAAAAAATTGCTCAAGAAAATTTTTTATGATGACATCAAATACTTGTTGTCTATGGAAAGTATGTATACTGGAAAAAAAGTGAAGCCAATACTTTTGGAATCATCATTCTTTGATGCTGAAGATGTCGAGTACCACCACGTACCAGACAGCGAAGTGTTAACCCTGGAACAATGTAAATCATTGTTTTTGGATTGTATAACATCGATTAAACAAAAACTAGATATATGCGAAAATAGAAGTTTAGTCTGGGATAAAGATGATGACGATTTCATGAACTTCGTTGTGGCAAGTAGCAATATTCGTTCGGCGATTTTTAACATACCTTTAAAAAGTCACTTTGATATTAAATCATTGGCAGGAAATATTATTCCTGCAATCGCCACGGCAAACGCTATAATTGCTGGGCAGATAGTAATACATGCTTTGAGAATTTTAAGTGGAAAATATGTACGGTGTCAAAGTGTATTTTTAAGAGAGTTGCCCAACCACAAAGGTCAAATTCTTGTCAAAGATAAATATCTCCAAAAACCAAATCCTAAATGCATGGTGTGTTCAACTGATGGAGAAATTGTATTATCTATTGATATAAACAAAATAACGGTGAAGCAATTTGAAGATTTGATATTAAAAAAAAAATTAAACATGGTAGCACCTGATGTTTTGGTAGATGGTAGAATGATAATTTCCAGTGATGAGGATGATGAGCTTGATTTATATGAAAAAACATTAGCAGAAGCGGGTGTGAATCAAGGATCCAGATTTAGTGTTGACGATTACTTTCAAAACTATAGTATCAAAATCATGTTGCAACATAAAGAAAAGGCCCAGGAAGAAGATCCAGATTTTGAAATTTTTGGCAATTTAGAAGAACTGAATACAGCAGAAAAGAACAATGTAGCTGAGCCTGAGGAAAATGATGAAGATTGTTTAATTGAGAAGGATGAAAGTAGTGTAGAAAGAGTAGATGATGATTTGTCAATTAGCGATGAACAAGTACATGATACGGTTACCAACATAAAACAAGAAGATGATTCAGATATTGAAGATATAGTGGATATTGATCCAGAAGTTATAAAAGTGGATCAGGAAATCAGTAATGAAGAGATATTGGCAATGAAAAGAAAAGCTGATGAAGAAAATGAAGATATTAACGAAGCTAAGAAAAGCCGTGTCGACTAAAATGCTATTCATAATTACTATTAACAGTAAATTTGAACTTAATACAGCTTCTTAATAATATATACATTCATAAACACAAAACAACAATGCTGATAAACCTATTTTGATGTTCCTTTTAAGTAATACTGTTGTAATTTTCATATTCTTATAATCAGACTACATTATTATTAACTAGATCAAAATTTGTATTTACATCATTGTATTACTTATTACTTATTATTTTTTTGATATACAATTTATAAAGCAAAAATTAATTCATATTATAAACTTCATTTTTTATTTATATGTTTAGGTTTTATATTTTACATGTGAGATTTTACTTGTATTTTCTGAGATAACATTAAAACCAACTTCTTTGCTAAATTGCTTAAGTTATTTTCAAGTACTGACTGTTTATTTAAAAATTAATTTTTTTTTATACTATTCAACTATTAATGTCTATGAGTTCAACTAATGCTATAACTTTGTACAATTATTAAACTTTACAACAAACAAATATAATATATCATTATTACTGATTGCATTTTTGTAGATGTATTCATTTACTCGGTGTTCTGCGTAAATATAGTAATTGTCTACTTACAACATTATAGAATTTCGTAATTATGACATTTCTAAAGCACGAAACATGATGTTTTTATATTTTAATGTAATCAGTATCAGTACTGGCATTTTATTATGTTGAAATACAAGTTGGTTTCCTTCACCTAAGACATAAATTTAAAAAGTGTGTAATGTATATAGACCTGTCAATCATCGATGATATATTATTGCTGGGTATTTAATTGTCATCATATTTATGTTAAGTCAATAACTTTAAACCGGCATAGTTTTAAGTTATTAAATGTTACATTCTTAGTTTTGATCTTTGACCTGACTATTAAAAACAATACATTTAAATTTGACTTTAATCATAAAGTATTAAGTTACGTCAATAACTTTTGACTGAATAAATTAAATAAGTTATTTTATGATGTATTATTTTTATATTTATTAGATTTGATTATGAACCAGTTTAATATGAATTTGTTGCAATTGTATAATTTTATTGAAGTCTGTTAAGTTAAAATACAAGGAAACTACAGTATTCTCAAAAAAACTATGTTAACAGCTACAACTGCTGAGTAAATAATGCGGAGAATTTGTATGACAAAACAGACAAGAATATTTTAAGAATAAAATTGATGACTCAAATTCAAAAATCAATTATAAATAAAACTATATTGTACTCTATAACATGTATATAAAACATATTTTGTTTTTTTTTTTACATTTACTAGGCTAACTAAAATATAATTATAAATAATTATCAAACTCAATTGATTAAAATTTAGTTATGCATAATTTTTTGTTATTCCAAGTACATTATATTTTTTGGCAAGGAGCCAAAATTGTTTATTTTTGTAAGTTATTATGTTATGTACTTAAAAATTATAATACAAATACCTTCCTTAATTTTATTTAAATTATTATTTCATTTTTATTTGACAATAAACCTAAGTAAAGGTCCCCACACACTGCAGTGGTGGCAATAAAATTGTGTGCGGACTCATTTTAACGCTACCGCTGCAGTGTGTGGGGGCCTTAACAGTACATGTACAGTGTACATCACTTAATCTACCCTGAAGTCTAATTGTGCTGCCCTAAGATTCGTTATATGTTAAAATTATAACATATTATGCATATTATGGTGAATATTTGTCATTGGTACAAAGTTAATGTTTTTTTCTACAAAAAAAAAATCAAAATTAACCAAACAATTATTCATAACACAAACCACCACGATAATAGATTATTTAAATATTTACTTTTATTTTGAGAATGACATTTATCATTGAAAACCATCATTTACCATTTTGTACAATATATTTTATTTAGATAATCTGATTTTTAAGGAACATCTTCTATAAGTTTTAGGAATATTTAATAGTCAAGTATAAATATATTAAGTCAATAAAAGTATTAAAAAATAAAATAAAATGTATAAGTAATAAATCACATATTAAGGAATCAGTATAAATTGTTAAAAATCATTATTTTATTTAAATAGTTCAAATCCAGACTGAATTTACACTTTATGTCTTGGGTTGTACGCCAACCTCCATAAGTTATTTATAAAACATTACTCTAATGTCTTGCTGCCCCTATAAACATATCAAAAATTATTCAAATGGGGAAAATGTCTATATTGCCCCCCCCTTTAAAAATGGTCCTGGTTCATGTCATAGTCTCGTTATATTATACATTTAAGATTAAATAAAACACAATTCTTAATAAATTATCAGATAAAATAACTGAACTAGAGAATAATGTAATCCAAAATAAGAATTATTCTTATAATGTTGCTTTTGGACTACGGAGAGAACTTTTAGTCAATTTAATATTTAATTACTTAATTAAATCTAAAATGCTCATTATTAATGTTTTGATATTTTTACATAAAAATTATCACTTCAAAATTTAAAAAAATAAAACACCTACCTAAATCATGAAAATTTGGGTAATTCTTTTCAAAATAACAGTAAGTAGGTAGCTATATAATTTCTAGCTAAAAAAAAAGTATAGTAATATGTAGATAGGTATCAACTAGAAAAACTTGGCAGAAATAAGTAGGTCAAGTGTAGTCATCATCAGGTTTCAAAATTTTTTATTTTTATTGCAAAATTGTTACTTACAACACTATAAAAGTGCTAAGAATATTGTTGGCCTTTTTAACTTATATTATGATAAAAATAAAATATATTACAACTAAGGAAATTAAAATTGTTCTTCAAAATTAGAAACAAGGCACAAAATGTAATTTTTTGATTTATAAAGGGTACTCGTTATAGATAGATCCCATTCAAACATTATTTTTTACGGAATACTATTAGAGATACAGATACGAACCATAACAAAGTAGTAATATTGAATTTTATAAAAAAGGGAAGCAAATTATGATTATTAAAAATACTCGACTTGAAAATGATCAAAACTTGTTTCACAATTTAAACTTCATTAAAAGCCACTGAATGCCGTAGATAATAGTTTAGCTTAAAATCTGTCTTACTTAATTTTTGTAAATGATTTTTTTAGAACTGTTGAAAGTTTAGCAATAACGATTTAATGTATTAATTAAAGAAAATTTAAGAAATTGAATTTAGGTGGCATTCATACTTCATACATGTATTTTGGTGGTAGACCGTTTTTCTCGGAAAATTGTGCTCAATAAGAATCATTAAGCACCATAAGTGGACTGGTGTTATTTAAAGATGTATGGTTGAACATATGACAGAACACTATAAGCATTAGGTTTTTTTAATTTCACCCTTCATAACACCATCAATAATAAAAACAATACACTAAATTATGAAGGTATATATTATATAGGTACTTATTTGCATATTAAATATTTTGCTATGTATATATAAGGCATATATATATATATATATAAGGCATATATATTATATATATGTATATATCAATGAATATAATTATTTTTTTTTTACAAATGTACTTAGAGTTATGAACTAACAAAAAATTTCATACTTTCATAACTAAAATCTTCAGAATTTTACATTGGTAAAAGTTAATACTAAATACATAACATTGCTGCATTTGATACCTATATCGTTATTTGGATGATTATACAAATATTAAAATTTTCATGAAATTTTCAAAATTATTTAATTTCTAGTATGCAAATTATATTATATATATTATACAACAAAAACTGCAAAATCAATAATTTATTTAGGATATAGATAGTCCATGTAAGTATAATATAAAATATAAATTATACATTAATATATACCACGGAAAAAAATGTAGAGAGACAAGAACATAATTTTAATTGTATACAATTTGAATAGTTTTTATATAATATAAAAAAAGAAACACTACATATGCAATACATATAAATTTATACATCAGTATCTATATAAATATATGTATAAAAAAAAAAAAAAAAACAACCAATTGAAATTAAAGTTAGTATTGATAGTCTGTACGTTGTACAATTTGTATAATTAAATAATAATAAAAAAGAAAAAACAACATATTACTGTATGTTTAACTAGCCACAAAACTATAATATAGTCACACTATGCAAGTTTTACATATATATATATATATATGATGAATATTATACAATATTATTGTTAAATACTTTACACTTTTACACAGTTATACAGAGCTTCTAATAAAATAATTGTTCTCTATTATAACAACATTGAGCTCTAACTAATATTGTATCTATGCAACAGCTGCATCGGTATTGTTAAATATATAATATTTAATTATTATTTTTTTTTGTTTAAGCATAAAAAAAGACATTTACGTACATGATTATATAATAATATTCATGTATGAACAAGTATGGTCGTTGGCAATAAACACAATGGGTTTATTATTATCAAATTATACATATAAATAAATTACGTTATAATAACATAATATGCCAAAAGAGCAATATTTTTGTTGAACTTTTTGTCAAACAATTATGGGTCACTATATAAAGAAATATATAATAATTGATGTTAAAATGAAATTATGGGCTTCTATATTTTACATGCAATGAATTATAGTAATTGGGAATACGTGCCAATAACATAAATTGCATGTGATAGTAACTAATTTGTACATAATTTTGAATAGTCATTACATTTGATTTTTATTAAATAACAACTTCAAATTAATGACTAAAATTAAAAAATCTATTTTAGTTTAAAAAGCTTGTTTTCTTTCCAATACTCGTATAGTCTTGAGAAAAGAGAGGAACCCTTGAGTATGACAAAAAAAAATCAGTTTGGATTAACTAAAAATATACACGTCAAATAAAAAAATGTATACATATATATTATAAGAATAATATATAATAAATAATATTAAAATATTTATAAATTGGAATGAACATTTCATTTTTAACAAATATTTTTTTATCAATTTATTTTTAATAGATCGCAACTAGTATGAACAATAAAACAACTTTTTTCACAAATAATATACATTAAACCCATTTGTAAATATTTTAGTAAAATAAAAAGAAGATATGAAAGGACAGTATATTACAATAAGTATCTGATTTATATTAATTACTACCATCTCATCTCAGTATTAAATAGATCCAAATTTGTTTGAAGTAATTCTATTTGAATGAGCTTTTTTGATGTACACATACTAATATAATAATATACTAACAATATTAATTATCTGAATAAACAATAATGTGAATGATTGTTTTTTTTATTATTAGAATTTTGGAAGTCATTACACTGTACATTAATATTAAAGTTGTCTATGTATAAAAAAAAAAAGGAACGTTAGGTATGCAAAAATAAAATAAAAATTATCAATGCAATAAAAGTTTTTAAGTTGCTGCACATTTTATATAATACACAAATCGTCTGTAGTTTATGAAATTAACAATTACACTAGATTTGTATTAATATTTATTATAATTGAAAACGCATTAGACCTACACTTCATAATATGGACATCAATTACGCACATAAAAAATACACTACAAAAACCGTAAGAATTTGCACTATATTTACACAAGTTTATTATAGTATATATATATATATATTAATACACATTTAATTGTTTATAAAATTATCTTTGGACTTAAAAATAACACAAAAGGCAAGTAATTGGGAACTAAATCAAAATTTGAATTTAATTTTTAAAAGGCTACACGTTAGACGAGATCCTTTGGGGGGAAAAAAAAACAAATCTTACCATAAAAAAAAAAAAAAGGAAAAAATAACAACATAATAATATTTGATTAAAATAAGATTGATTATTAGTTCCAATAATTTTGTTTAAAGTTTGTAACAACAAAAAGAAAATATATGGTTGTTAGTATTATTGAAAATAAGTTTAAAAACGTTTTAAAATTGCGTAATTCATTCATTTCATAAGGCGAGTTTAGGTATCAACAAATTTACCTAATAACAAAGTTGACAACCTGAAACTGTACTTTTTTTTAAAAAACTTAATAAATAAAACAATACAGATATGATGAATTTGTAATAAGTTTTTCGGTGTACATATATATTACCTTAAATGTTTGTGAATGGTTTGATTGCCAAGGCATTTTTTGGTCGCACTGTAAACAACAAAAAAAGAACAATATTTATAACTAACATACTAAAGCATTAAAGGCCAAGGTCCTTTGTTTTAGCAGTTTAATTTCAATAGGTTGAAGATTATACTCGTATACTAACAAATGTATTTAATATTTGCTTGTAATTATCATTTTATACATTTACTTAAAAATTACTAAAAAAAAAAATACAAAACAAACATATAATGTAGGCAATATATGAGTTATAATTAGCTATTACAAGAACATTAAGCTTCATTAAATACATTCAATCTTCAGCCACGATACATGATTAATTTATTTATCAATTCTACAGTAGCAAAACAATTTTTTATCATTTTAAACAGAATAAAATTCACAGTATCTACTTGAAAGCAGAGATCATATCAATCATTAATATACTAATCAGTTAGTTGGAAATGCTGCTGTTTTTATCTAATTTATTGGACAAGAAGCCTAATTAGAAAAGTTTTAATCAAAAATTGTAATTAATTGTATTGTTATTAAAAAATGAAGAAGTAAAGACATACTATTATTATATGTAAACTATTAAGATAATAAATATTTTATTAAATCAAAATTCCCAATCTGCACAACTAATTTATCTTTATTTTAAAATGTCGATTTGTTTTTGTGGATATATTTTATTTTCAATACAAACTATTAAATTTTAATCCATGGAAAAATACTTGGGTAAACAGTATTGTAATGAATTAATATTATTAATATTTACATTAATTAATAATAAGTAATACATTACATTGAAAAGAAGGTTAAAATAATTATATTGGCAATACACCATTGCCAATGCATTATTAGATGATGTCAATTTACTTTTGATACTATTTTTGAATCAATAATTCTACCACACAATCAATATAAATCTTAAATAATAATAAAGAGATTAAAGAAAATAATAATAAAATTATTTATTTTTAATATAGCAATAGGTACATTTTTTATTTTAATTAATAAAATAATTGCTAAAACAAAAAATAAAGTAAAAAGAAGATAAAATATTGGTGTAAGTATTGAATAATAAATAATTAAGATAATTTTGATGGAATTTCAATTGAATATAAATTTAAATAAATGAGCTATTTAAGACTATAAACAATTTTTTGACATCTCTATTAAAATAAATTCACAGACACTTATCTGATATCTACACAATATATAGGTACATCATTTGCCTTTACCTTTTAAACTATTTCATTTGAAGGTTGCCTGGAAGTAGTTGATGATGAAGGATGATTTGGACTGTCTGGATTAATATTCTCTGGAGTAGATGGACCACCACTAGCAGCAGATGCTTCATTTCCACTTCCTACAGAATCTTTTAAATGCTTGGGTATCAAAGCGGATTTCAAAGACCCAGCTGCACTCAATTCTGAAAAAAATTAAATAATTTAGTTTGATATTTAAATCAAGTTACAACAATAAAATAAAAACGTTATTTAAGAGAATGCTATAGATGCATCAAGTGAATCAATCAAGATCATCAAATGATTCTATTTTATTAAAATACATAAGGAAAATTTGCATAACATATTTTATATGATAAAAGCTTTAATATTAGGTTTAAATAGTTAATTATCAAATTTTAAGATGAGAACATTATCTATTTTGTGTTTTTGTGGTTCTTTACAATATTTTAATCTTTAAGATGCATTAGCCTTTTAATTGTTTTACTTTAGATACCCACCTACTTGATAACTTTCTATAAAATGTAAAGAACCATAATATAACACAGATAATACTTATTCATTTAAGTTTGATTATAGGTTAATTCACTCTAATATTACAGCTAACAACATAAAATTGATTCTGCGGAATGTATATTTATAATTTGTTTATAAATGGTACATTTGTAAGATGGAGATAACACATGCAAGTTAATGCAACATATTATTCTAAAATTAATATATATTTTTTGATTTTATAGAATAATTAAATTAATAACTTACCTAGTTGTGTAAAATTGAAAAGTGGAGGTAATGATCGTCCATTTGGTAATCTATGGAGTGGATCCCTTAACTCATCGAAAAATGCATGAGCACAAGCTTGTAATGGAGACACCCTAAGTGATGGAGTGTATTCAAGTAACACTGACACCAATTCAACAGCTTCTGCTGGTGTCCGCATACGGAAAACCTTTACAAATGACGCCTTTAGGTTAACACATAGAATATACGCTTCAAACACACACTTCATTGTAGTTAAAATATTAAAAGAAAACGGCATAAATTAAATAAATATAACAATTCAAAAGACATGTTAGAGCTCTAATTTTCTTTAAGTTCTACAGTAACTTCCAAATATAGCAGTAATAACCACAAGTCGAATACCACTTTTATGAGCAAATACTTAATTTTTTTTAAATTTATCAAATTATTATTATATAAAACTGAAATTATCTTCATAAAACATTGTAATTATAAATTAAATAATCAGTCATGTAACCTCTTTATGCAAGTTGTTAAGACTCTTTTAATATAAAGAGTGTGTCAAAAGGTTATAATAATTGAACAAGAAAAACCGGTTAGATATTCAAACTGTCTTATTTTTCGACTTACTCTAATCTTTTGATGAACATTGCTGTTTTTTGGGAACGACATGCGTTGCAGCATAAACTGCAATGTACAATATGTACGTTAAAAATAAAAGCATAGATAATTTTCCTCTAACATGTCTTACTAAAATTATATTAGTAGTAAAATGAACATAAAAAAAAAAAAAAAATGAAGAATTAGTTTTATTATTTGATAGATAAAGAAACATCCTATAAATTGAATTTGCTCACACAAATTTAAGCATGGTTTTTTAATCTTTAACAATATAAGATCAAAAACTAATAAATAGACAATCTTAATAATGCTTTTTATTTAATATTTTTTCTTCATACGTGATTAGTTACATCTAATTTGTATGTAATAATTAACCAAATGTTACTATTATTATACTAACCATAATACTTATTATATTAATTTATAACATTTAAATAAAATTAATTTAACTTAAACATGATTTAATTTACTTCAATTAGGTATACTTTAGCTTTAGTAATGTTTGTAGTGAAGTTCATAAAAATAAATTTTTTTTAAAAAACCTATGAGCAAACTCTAAGTATGTTATTTCTTTAACCTTAAACATATTACGTAGTTAAATTCAATAAAAATATAGTTGAAATAATAACTTACCTTTGACCAAGGATGAGATTTGATCTGTGGAAATTTGAATTCTGTATAGTTGGGATTCATTTCTCTAATCTGTTCTCTTGTTGGTGTACCAAGGACTTTAATAATTTCAACTAGTTGATCAACACCAGAGTCCCCTGGGAAGATTGGCTGACCTAACATAAGTTCTGCTAATACACATCCAGCACTCCATACATCTAGGAAATCAATATTTTACTAAGAAATTAAATAATTCTTAAAATATAATTGTAAATAAAAAAGTTCTAAAGTATTTAATAATTTAGTACATGTATATAAAAATAAAAACATAAATTTATCAACAATAAAAAAAAAAAATTGTTACTAACAGAAATACATAATTAATAATTTCACAAAGATATTTGTAAATATGTATTTTAAATGAACCCTGAGTATTTTAAATGTTAAGTGTTGATAATAAATTAATTGTTATAAGTTACTCTATAAAATTCTAAAAAAAAATTAAAATTATCAACATCTTGAAATATATAAGTAAATAAGCAAGTAAAAAAAAATACATAGGTAAGTCGAGAAACTGAAACAAATAATCAGCTTTCTTAACACCAACCGCGAATACTGATTATCATATAAAATTGACGTTTAAATAAATATATTTTCTATATAAGTACATAATTTTATCAACAATAATTAATATAGAATACTATTTTAGGGCATGACGTGGTGCAGTGGACGCATTAGTAGCCTAACTGCATTGGTGATAAGCTAGTAATTCCATAGCCAATTTCCAAAAGAGTGACCACCTGGAAATTTTAGACATACACCATGTCCTACCTCTAACCTTAATTGTCAAGATAAATAGTATTCAGCTAAAATCTCTCCTAATATATAAAAGAAAAATATACTACCATAATTATTTTAAATTGTTATTTCAATAAATAAATAATTTGTAAATATACCGATTAGTATTAGCTCACCTAATATTTATAAAAGTTAAAAATACCTAAAATGTATAAAAAAAAATTACCAATTTTTGTTGTATAATCTATAGCACCGAATATCAGTTCAGGTGCTCGGTAGTATCTTGAACATATGTAGGATACATTAGGTTCCCCCTTGATAAGAGTCTTAGCACTGCCAAAATCGCACAATTTCAAAACCCCTGTTTCAGGATTTAACAATAAATTTTGAGGCTTAATATCACGATGACATATGCCTAATGAGTGAATATAAGCCAAACTTCGGAATAACTGGTACATGTACAACTATAAAACAAATTCATTTATTATTACCATACTTTTTCACTAAAAATTACATCATTTTGTAAAGAAGCAAACCTTAATGTAGTTGATCGGAATTGTTTGCCTTAATTTGCTATAATGGCGAGCAACTTTATATACAGTATCTGGTATGTATTCCAATACTAAATTTAGATAAACTTCATCCTTCTAAAATATCAAACATTGATTTAAAAAAAAAAAAAAAAGATATATATAATTTAATAATTTTAAAATTACCTTATCACCACTTGAATAAAAGAAGAATTTCAATTTCACTATGTTACAATGGTCAAGACGTTTCATTATTTGTAATTCACGATTCTATAATAACCCATAAAAAATGATTTAAACAAAAACTAAACAAATTTCTTCAACTTATTATTTTACAGTTAAAATGGAAATAGAAATAAAGTGAGTTTTACTTAATGTGATCATTGGTTTATAGAATCAAAAATAAAAATCCCAAACCAAATCTTATGTTACTAATGTTAAATTAATCTTTTATTAGAATCATCAAATACTGGATAATTGAATCACTTTTATGAAAATTCTTATCGTTTTTATAGTATTTAAAATGTATTATATAGTATAATATATATATATTAATAATAATGTATAGTATTATGTATAATGGACATTCATTATTATGAATTTGATTTTAAATAATTAAAAATTATATATGTATTAATTAAATATGGATTATTTATTTATTTATTTGATTATTAATTGTATACATTTTCTAAATACTCGAGTAAAATACCAAATATCAAATAAAATATGCTGTTAAACAAAACTAAATTATGTACAAAGTATTAATTAAATTGTATTGGTTTAATCTGAATATTTTGTCTATAATTATTATGTTTATGTTATATAGAATAATTGATTAATAAAAAACATTATATTTTATGGGCACTACAGAAAGTCCTCAAAAAAGTCAAACAATTTAAAAACAAACTTAAGTCTGTTTACATTTTCCATATAAAATAATTAAGTAAAGTGATAATATAGAAATATTTACTTTAAATCTTTTATCTTGAAGGACTTTTTTAATAGCAACCATTTCTCCTGTATCACATAATTTGGCTTGGTATACAACACCAAAACTTCCATTGCCGATAACCATTGTGTCTGTATACGACACCTCCAAGGGTCGATCTGGTCCCTGGCACGGATTTGCCACAACTGTAGTGACTTTACTGCCATCTTTACCTTAAATATATAAATTATCAAATGGTAAAATTAATGATTTTATAAAATAGAAAGTAAAGTGTACCTAACCCTAATGTAACTAAATTGAAAAATAAATAAGAATAGGACAAACACTATTTAACATTTTAAATGGGCAGGTAATATTATATAATAAATACTTACATATTATTAATTTAATAGACAAAAATAGGTATTCAACTACAAAATGTTTTCTAATAAAATTAACATCACTATCTAATAATTATGGAATATTCTACTTATTAAAATATTGTTTTTATCTTATTGAACTAGATTACTAGCTAAAAATCAAAATTCAATTAGTACTAAATAATTTAAACTAATAACATAATAATTATTGAATTAATATTCTATTATATAAATCACTTTTATATATTATATTATTATGATTTAAAAAAATGACTATTGTGTTGCCTATTAATGGTAGTATAATGAATGTTTGATACCTAAATAGACAACAAAAAGTTATTAATTTACTGAAGTTAGAAATTATTTTTAATATATGTTTTAAATACATGCATAAGTAAATGATAAAATATCTGGTAAGTGTGATTAAACTATAAAAGGTAAAAAAATTAATAGTCATGATTGATAACTAAAGGATATAAAAATAGTAAACTTCATTAAGTATCACAAAATAACTAATCTAGAAAAGGTCAATAAAATTTCAAGATAGTTTTCATTTTTTTTTTAAGTATTAAGTATGATAAATCATTTTTAAATAACATAGTAGAATAATTACTATTATCAATTAAACAATAATTTGTAAAAATAACTTATAATAAAATTACCTAACCAAAATTTTTTGAAACAACTTTCATTCTTTTAAACTGCTTACATTTAATAAAATAAAATAATGTAGTATTTGTCTGTTTAAAAATTGAATCCTTGATAAGGTTCTCATGGTAGTTACAAAATATTTTATAAATTTTTAAAATCAAATAAATTCAACAGAAATAATGTAATTATTAAGATAAACTATGACAAGAGAAAATATTGTACAAATACTAAATAGAATAATAATTCTGAGAAATAAGGACTTAATCATTTATTTAAGTTAACAATTATTACTTGAAATATCATATAATTTAGTTAATAAAATTACTTCAATGTTATTTAATATTGAAATTTGATACAACAAAGAACAAATATATATTAAACATAATAGGTATATCAAATATATTATTTAGATTAATTTTATATAAATAATCATTAATTCAAATACCTATTAATTATAAATTTTAACTGTTCTTTAAATTATTGAGACTACTTTCAGATCATAGAAAAACTGTAGTAAGAAAAAGGGATAAAAAAGTGTTCAATTAAGTTTAAATTCAATTAAAAAAAACAGTGTAAAACATACCTATATTAAATTATTTTTAGTTGAGAATTTATAATAGATTTTAAATAATATTAAGAAAATTAATACCTTGAAGTCTTAGACGTTCAGAATTCGCTACTACAGTTGGATTCCAAATAGGAACCACATCATTTATTGAAGGATCCTCACACGGGAGATGTAAATCCATAACTACTTAGCTTATGAACATTTCAAGCCAACGTATTGACATTGAATTCGAAAAAAAGGTCTTTCATTTCAAAATTAACTTGGCACAATGAAATCAACTAACTAATATATTTTTAGATTCAATAAAGGTTATTTATTTAAATTAAAAATTAAAATTGATTAACTGATCTCATTCAATCACTTCATTAGAGTACATAGGTAAGATATAACATTTTGATACCTAATTCATCATAATTTTTTTAGTTTTAATTATAAATAATATTTTTCAACTTCATAATTAATAATAAATATTCAGGTTATATTATACCTATCGAATAAATTGTATCTATTCAATACCGACCAAATTTTAATAATGAATCAAACTAATTAACTGTAAAAGTATACCTAGATTTTATTATTTTACGGAAAATGTAGGAGTGTGTAAAATGTCCGAACCGTATTTTTACTGAAAAATGTTACATAAACTACATTTACATTTATTAATTATTAGTTATAATATTAGTAATATTGGTTCCTTTTTCGTTGAATGATTTTGTTTCACTACAGCTATATTACCTATTCTTAATTTTTTCATAAAATTCATTACAATTAAATCAAAATTAATTTTCAAAGCAATTAGACCTCGTACAGTATTATCATTAATATTATTATCATATAATGATATAATGATACTATATGCAATGTTATTCTGTTGTTTTATGTTTTATTATTTCCTCTCGGCTTCCATTAACCAGGATAAAACTAATAACCGGTCGGAAGACCGGGACGAATGGCAAGCCTACCTAGATTTAATGAATTAATTCATAATTTATATGCATGTGATAAAGACAAATTGGCAAGCTTACACCTAAATAACTAGTAAATATATTCATATTCATAAATACATAAAAGTACCAAAACACAAATTAGAAAATTGTGTACACATTGCAGCTGTGGCAGTAAAATTTTATTGTTTTCCATTGCAATAGTAAATTATGTTCGGCTAAATTTAATTTGATTATAAATATAATATATAGGTACATGTACCCTATTATAATATACCTACCACCAATATTTAGAATTTCTATAGAAATCTTTTTATTTTTTTATTTTTAAAAGCATAGATTTTTTAGAATTCTAAAATTTTATCTAGATAGATGTAGGTATACATCCTTATTTAACAACTCTAATAAATATTACATAGCATAAGAAAATCTATTAAATTTACTTACATAATTAAGCACTGATAAATAATTTTTTTTCCACGTAAATAAACTTTCAAATAGGTATTTCATAGGTAGGTAATTAATTTATGTTGAAACAAAAAATGCAATTGCATTATGATTACCTAGCAACAAAAATTGAATTTTCATAAAAGAATAGATATATAATATAATAAGATATGGTAAAATAAAGATATTTACTATCATATTGAATTTAGAATACACATACTTATAAATTTAATCAATCATTTTTTTTTTTAAAGTTTATGATAATATACCTACGATGCAGAATTTAAAATGTGCATTACATGTAGGTTAGGTAGATAGCGGTAGATACCTATTAGATATTAATTCCATAATGTGACTAATAAAATAATAGTAGGCCTGGACAGTTTTTTTATTGTGATAATCACGAGGATAATCATTAATATACTTTTATCTAACATAGTTAGGAGAATAATGTATTTAAGTACATAATTTAAACATCATACCTAAATGTAGATAATTTTATGGCTATAATTCAATAAAATATCTAATTGATTCCTTTGTTGGAAAAATAAATATTAATCTTAATATCTTTGTAAATAACCATGACCAATGATTATAGAATAAATTATAGTCTATTCTATAATCAATGCTATGACTATAGAAAATTCTGAAAGGATTGTCATAAACACAGTTATTTAGCTACTTTGTTAAATCACAAGAATTATTAGCAATAAGACCTAAAATGCAATTTAAGTAATCTAAAATCATACAAGTATCTTGAATGTAATGTATATTTAATAATTATTCATTAATCTACAAATAATATAACTAATTGCTTATAAGTTATAAAAAATGAAATTAAGTCTAAGGAATGTATAAATATACCTATATATATAAATGTTAAATATAAAGTACAATGCACATAAGTGTAATTACATGGAAGATAAATTTAGCAAATTACCTTAAAGGTAGTATCATAGATAATTTAGTAGAATTACTTATTTGATAGTAGGTAGGTATGAAAAGCTGGAATGACATAACAGTAGATCAAGAAATGCATTACACAGCCAAATAACAGATTAAATAAATGATATCCCTTCACTACTTGACAAAGATTATAACACTACCTAGGAAGAACGTTTGAAAGAAAGGTATAAATTGTGTGGGTCAACTTGTCAAGACAATGTATTGTCATTGTGAGTAAGAATTGAGAAGTACCTAAGTAACTGAGCACATAAGGGGTTATGAGTGTAAAAGTGCAAATGTGTGAATGTGTGTATACGAGAACGTACAAGTACGTACTTATGACTTTAATTCCACCCAGAGGAGGATTCGGAGAAGTTTTATTTCCTTCAGCAAAGGAAGTAGTCCTGGGCCTTCCGCTCATGTCCACCGGCGGGTGGTGTGAATATTGTCGTTGAGTTCTCCTTCGGAGTGGCTCTTCTATCAATCGTCGTCGTCGTCGTCTTCGTCGCAGTAGACAGCAGTCGTCGGCGTCGTCGACTAAGTATGCGGCGGGTGGCTGGTCTTCGGTTTTACATAATTCGTGCGAACTCGCGAATTCGGCGTTAACACACACGGGTGGTACTTAAAGGAAAATGTATGCCGTACAAAACGGAACGAGTAAAGGAAACGTGATTTATTGCTCCGCACTTTTTTTTTTTATTGATAAAAAAAAAAAAAGAAGAAAAAGAAGAAATTTTTCTGATACGCCTATCTGGCCTGGTTCGCGGCCCACATACTACGCTACTACCTGAGGGTAGTGGTGGCGGCGGTAGAACAGCACATTGGAAAACGACGGACTGTAGTACTGTACGCAGTAGTGCAGTGCGCACGCACACTCAGACACGGTACACCGTACACACACACACACGAGCGCGCGCACACGCAGACCGCGGCTTGGCTTGGCGTTAACGGACCGACCGAACTCCTCGACCGCGGGAGAAACGGACGAGAATATTATTGTAATTCGCCTTTTTCCGACGATGGGAGTCTACTGAAAACGTTAGCGACCGAAACCAACTCGCTGGCCGTTTACTTGTTTGTGTCGTCGGCGGTATTCGAGCTTTCGCCTTGGGTCACTCGTAAATCGTGTTTTAATCACGAGTTCGACACGGCTGTGTCTCCATTTTGGAAACGTCGGCGGACGCAGCACCAGACGGCAGACATTGACCCAATCGGAGCGGTTAGGGGGACCCCCCGACCCGCGACCACGGCCGACACACCGCCACGGCCCGCGCACGCCATCGCGCAATGTCGAAAACGTGACTGTGACGTCAGTCTATTGCGTATTAGCGGCCGCCGACTGCCGCGCGCGGGTACGTCGGCGGCGGCCCGTTCCGCCGCATTTTAATATTTTACTATTAATCCTTTCGCGGGAATGCGGGATCGGCGTCATTGCGCGCCGCGGAACGGTGGAATTTCATTCTTATATATTATATATAGGGTTCTTACGTTTCCGATCGTTTCATCGACTTTTTTACTGTCGTTAACAACACGATTTATATTGGAAATTATCTATCCGTTTAGTCCATAAAAAAAAAAAAATATTTTGTTGACAATTAAATTGCATGCATAGCGATAACGTCACGTAGGGACAAGTGCGCAATCAAGGATCTAGAGCGCAGGATCCACTTGAACGCACGTCATAAGAATATCCGTGTCTTTTGATTTAATATTTTAATCAATTCTTTGATAATTCGTTCAGAGACGACTGGAACGAACGTAACCTTAAAACCGCGTTCATGGATAGAAAAAGAGTGTAAAAAAATAACCACTTGCCACCGAATTTGGTATTTTTAAGGCCCGCCGACGTGTGATATATTATAATTACGAGCGAACGCAAACGTTAAATACGATACTTTATTATACTTGGAACTTATAGTTATTATTAACGTTCGCGTGGGTCAGGCTTTTGGCTAATACGAATTACGATTGACTGTAATTTATACTTTCCAAAATTGCATTTATTCACTATCGTATTATAGGTACTATTTAATAATGTGTATAATGTATGCGTTTGAACTATTTTACAAATTTTAATAACTGGTTGGGTATTACGACTGAAATATTTAATATATCCCAATTACCTACACGCAAATATTTACGCTAATAACAGTGTAGGTGACGGGTGACGTTTAGCCATTTTATATACTTATATTACATAATAAAGAGTAAATGTGTATCCATATCCGAATTATACATGCAATTAAGTTTATTTTAATTAAATTTAAGAGTGCAATCTGTTTTATTTAAAGCAATGATGTAAATAAATAAACCGATCTATTAAAATCAATATTTGTAAATAGTCCTATCAGTCCTGATCATGGAGAAAAATTGCATATATATACATAGACTAATGGGCTATATATATTCACTTTCTTCGTGATATATTCTTACAAAACCTTCAATTAATAGAGATGAGTTGTTAAACAAATAATGTAACTGAAGGGTGGAATAATAATAATTGATTTGTAAACCTCTGTAGACATCAATGATAATATAAGTACCCAATCCTTAATTAATACCCAAAAATTAAATCTTATACAGAAAATAAATGACAATTTAAACAACTGATGTATGTTTCAAGTTTCTACAACTAGTAGTTTTTAACTATACCAAAAATCTAAAATTATTTAATAGTAAATCGTTAATTTACGCGTGAATTTTGAATTTCGTAAAAATTTAACTTAAGAAAATTTTATTTTTTAATTGGCCAACGCTCAACTTCTTTTTTAATTATTGTAAGCCAAACTTACAAAATCTTATATTCAATTTTCAACTATTATAGCTAGGTACCTACCTACTTATACAAAATGTTTTATACATTTTTATCTACAAAATAATTTGTAAATATGATTTTAATATATTTTAATATTTGAACTTCAAACGCTAATAAAAAAAAAGTGTATTTATTATTATAATTTTTGAATCACTTTAAGACTTATTCATGAGGAACTTTGCATTAAATTTTCAACTATTTTGACTTTGCAAAAAAAAAAAAAATTGATTGAATTTATAAAAAAAAACACACCAAATATTTCAAATGCATATAAATAGCCTTTCAATAAGCAAAATACTTTGAAAATTAAATCATGTTAATTATGTAAAGAGAATAGAGTGCCAATCTAAGTAACTGGTGAAAGTTTCAAGTAGGTATCTACTATTTATACTTTTTGAATGATAACAAATATTTAAAACTGTTTGAGGTTCTATAATGACGCTTCAAGTTTTCTTTATACTTTTTAGTTATTTGGAGGAAAAATTATGGAATACTTTGTATTGAAATTTTTAACCTTAGATATTATAAATACTAACATTTTTTACGAATGTTCAATAACAAAATTACTTGCAAATTTTCGAAATTTTAACAAATTTCATAAAAATTTGATCTTTAAATGCTTTAAAAAAAAAATTGTGGACGCCTCGGCTGCTAATCAAAAATATGTCAATAGTTGAAAGTCGAAAAAGTGGAAACTAAATGTTGGACTTTCTCAGACCATATTATATTATTAAGTCGTTGATACTAAATATGGTATATAAGTATCCCTACAGAAATTCGGTGAATTTGTTCAATTCAGCCCTTATCTTAGCAGTAGAAAGTAGATACCTAGCTAATGTATACTTTAAAAACATTAACAACATAACATAAGCCTAATAGACCTACACATTTTGTACTAACATTATTTATACAAATGGTTAGTAATAATTAGAAATGTGAAATGGATTTAAAACATTTTAATTTATAAAAGCATTCTAATCTCAAAATACTCACTAAGGGCCATTCTTACAATGTTTGGTTAATACCTGATAACACTAACCGGGAGAATTTATCATGAGCTACATAGAATTAGAATTCTACCGGTTAGTCTTAACCAACACTCAACCGGACATTGTAAGAACGGCCCTAAGTATAAAAATGTTCTGTAAAAGTAGGTTACCGATGTTACCCTCCCCCCTCATTAACCTATAACATCCGAATGCAGCGTTTTTCAAACATTTTCTCTGGCGGACCCCATAGGGATAGTAAAAATGATTTCAGACCCCCTTAATAAAAATAAAATTTTCATTTTTTATATATACTATATAGTACATTATAGAATTTTCAATTTACGTTTGCATACCTTTTCTAGTACACGTGCAGACCCCTACGGGTCTGCGAAACACAGTTCGGGATAATGCTGCTTTAATGTATTGTAGGTGTTGACTGATTGGTATACCTCATCATCCTCAATTCCTCATCATTGAGTAGGTCACTAAAAATGGAAGTATTGAGTGGTAATTAAACAATAATAAATTAATATTATTTTATATGATAAAAATCAATTCTGAGCAGAGACTTTCAGCCTATATATTTTATGGCATATTTATATTACTATTAAATTAATTAATTTTACTATCAGTAATATGGTAGGATGAACACATTTTTAAAGTCACGTGTATTAAATAGTTTACATATTATAATAGTCTTAGAAATAATAATAGATAAGTTAATATTAATGTACACTATAACAGTATGAATAGGTAAATAGGTTCATGGTATGAATAGCTTAAAATTTATCTATTTATTTTAAAAGTTATATTGTTTATAGTAGTAAATAATAATAATCACACTAAGTTAAGTTAAAGTCTCAACAAATTAAGTTTTAGAAACATAACAAAATAATAATTTTTTGTTTAATATCAAATTGCATTAAGATTTCAAATTAAAATTAATAAAAACATTTTGCATAAGTATTTTTATGTTTTTATAGTTCCTGTAAAAATGACTTAAAGGTAACCTTGTACTAAATTTTTATTAAAGCTCTGCTCAGAATCTATGATACTGTGACTATATCTAATTAGTTTAATAATTAAAAAGTATGAAACTACTATCTTGTATTTTAATTATAAAGATAGAACACAAAAAATTCAAAATATTTAAATTTTTTATTATTAAATGTTTCATTGATATTTAAGACAATTGCATAACATAATTCATTATTAACATACTAGATTTAAAAAAAAAAAATAATATTGGTATTAATATTTTATAAAGTAAAATGAAATTATGGAGTAAGTCTTTTAGGATCACGAGGAAACATTGATACTTTTCTTATGTTGTCTAAGCCCAAATACAACATGACAACTCTCTCCAACCCAATTCCACCACCAGCATGAGGTGGACATCCATATCGGAAAGCGTCTATATAAGCTGCAATTTTCTCAATGTCTAAACAAATAATATATCATTAATAAACTTAATACAATTATAATTTTTATTTTTTTTCATAAATTAACATAATTCTAGAGTAAACATACCAACTTGATGATGCTTAGCTCTTTCTATTAAGTAATCAGAATCATGTATCCTCTGAGCACCAGATAAAATTTCTTCTCCTCTCATAAACATATCATAAGAATTAGAAGCTACCTATAAAGGATTTAAACATTAAACCAATAAAAAAATTTAAAATGCTGGAGTACAATACTAAGAATTACTTTTGAATCAGGATCTGGCATGGTGTAAAAAGGTCGAATGGCAAGAGGAAACTTATCCAAAATGTAGAAATCTGTATCATACTATGTAATGAAATATAGTTATAAAAAGTTGGTAATATAAGTGAAAAAAAAATATAAAATATTTAATTTAGTAAAATAATTATTATACTTTTGCTTTAACTAAACGTCCAAGTAATTTTTCATTTGGTGTTGATAAATCATCTTCATCGCCCATTTCAACTCCAGCCTCGCGAAGCATATTAACAGCGGTTGGAAATTCAAGTTTTAAAGGTGGATCTAAGAATTTAAATGGTTCTACTGGATATTGTTCACAAATTGTTTTAATTTCAGATTGATAACTATAAAATGAAAACATATTTATATTTTTACATGTATATTAAAAATGTTATGTCCTAGACTTAAAATAAATTAAATTTATAGTTCCAGTTTGATTATTTTAATTATTTTAAAATGTATTACCTATACTGGCTATACTCAACAGTCAACAGTCAACACTGTTAACTATAAAAATAAATATTTAATATTAAGAATACAAAATACTGGTATATAATATTTACTTAGGCACAACCAACATAATTAGTTTTTAAATTAATTGCCTATATTACTATTATTACTTTATCATGATTTTTATTGTTATACAGATTTATGTTTTTTAAGTTATTTAATTTTAATGAGGAATAATTACTTATTCAAACGAATATGTATAAATATACAAATGTATTTACTTGTCACGTAATCCTTTAAATATGCTGGTAAAAAGTGAACCAATGACGTCAACTACTTCATGATAATGATATTTAAAAGCCATTTCTAAATCCAAGCCAACAAATTCAGTTAAGTGTCTATATGTGTTACTATCTTCTGCTCTGAATACTAAAATATAAAAATATTAGGTAATTAACTTTATTATAATATTTAAGCTAAACATAAATAATTAATGATAGTAGGTAATAATAATAAAAAAAAGTCATACCAGCACCAACTGTAAATACTCTATCAAAATCACCAGCAATTGCCATTTGTTTATACAATTGAGGTGACTGAGCAAGATAAGCAGAGCCTTTGAAATATGATATTGTGAAAACATTTGCTCCACCTTCACTTGCTGCATTTATCATTTTTGGCGTATGAATTTCAACAAAACCCTAAATAAACAAAATATTTTGAAACTATAATAAATGCAGTAAAAAAAAAGTACATATAAATAACTTAATTTTGTAAGAACAATAATAGTTGAATTTACTGAATATGTTAGATTGAAAAAAATGGTACAAAAATAAATACATTTTTTAATTTTCAATGGGAACATATTATAGTAAAATTTTTTTCAAATAAATAGATTACATAATAATAATAATAATAAATATTGCATAAAATAGGTTACAACAAACTTACAAACTCCATTAAATTAAAAAATATACTCAATTAAATACTACTCAAATTTTGAATTTGGTTTGTTATACATTAATATAAATTGAGTACTTCTGTCATAATTTATTAACCCAAAATATTTTCAGATATTACAAAAAATAATAAAACATTTTGAAACAAATAAAAATAATATATCTTATAACAGTTATAACTAACTTACTTTAGCAGTGAGCGAATCTCGGAAAAGATTACAAACACCAGCCTCAAGGCGGAAAATAGCTTGATTTGCAGGTGTACGTAAATCAATTACTCTATTATCTAGTCTTGTATCTTGATTAACTTTAATATTTAAACCTTGATCCTAAAACAAACAAATAATTAATTAATTATAAGAGTATAATCCTTCAATATTATCAGACATAATTTTTGCGCTAATTATAATTTTAGAATAGATTATGAATTTTAAATAAAAGGGGAAAAAAATTAAAAATATACATTTATAGCTTTTAATCAGATGTGAAAGGTTATAGTCTGGTTGTATGGCAGATAAAAATAAATATATAATATACTATTAGGAAACTATAATAGCTAAGGTTAAAGAAAAAGTTAGTTATAAGTTTTATGTAGTGATAACAGTGGCAAATTTAAGGAGGAGGCCAAAGGAGCCTGCCCCACCCCCATGGCCATATAATAATATATTTTAAAATACCATTATATTAATATAAGTGTTTTTATAAAAATATGTACTAATGTAAAAAAATATTGTCCCCCCCCAAAACAAAATCCTAGATCGGCCACTGAGTGATAACATGCATATAATATATATTATATGTATATAATATGGAAAACCATAATGAAGTGCAAATAGTTCACATTTTATAAATATTAATGTAGATAATATTTTACATCATCATCCCCTTTAATCGGCCTTGATGCATCTTCAATAAGTAAAGGAAGTTGATTAGCAGACTGACTAACAACCCATAATTCTTCAATATGTAATTCAACATCTTGTTGTGTGCACGATCCAATTTTAGAAGGTGTTCTTGTAACTTTACCTTTGATGTCTACTATAGACTCTTTGCTAATACTATAAATCAATTATCAAAATAAATAAATAATTACTGTTTATATTTAACAATTAATGATTTTGTCTTCCTTACTTAGAACAAAACTTCACAAATTGTTTACTAATAGTATCAGATACTACAGCTAACACTTGAATAGACCATTGCTGCTGTCTGACAACCATAAAACATTGTTTACCTAAGAATAAAATATGTTAAAATACATAAAATACATATAATACTTTATTTGTTTAATTGCCTTTAGCACGACTAGTATGAAGTCTTCCACGTATCCAAACACTATTGTCAGCTAAAACAGTCATAATATTTTTTACATCCACAAATACTCGATCAGGTACAACATTTTTTGAACTTTGGATCATTTTTAACACTCCATATTTTCCAACAGAGATGTCTTCACCAGATTCTTGGTCATTAGTATTTGCTTTCTATTTAAGTAAATTAAATATCAAACTATAAAACTTAAATTTATTTTTGGATCTAGTAAAATACAAAATTTAACTTATTGCATTTTATTAGAACAGTTATAAAAGTTAATTATTATTCGATAAATCAATTTTTAATTAGAAATTTGGTTTTAAGTATCGTTACAAAGTAAAAATCTTACATTCATTGCTTTGAATTGTTCCTTCTTCATTGCTTTGGCTGCAAGTTTCTCTTCTTTTTTTAATTGACTTTTAGATTTAACTTGCTCACTAATATACAATTTAAAATTAATATCACAAATAAAGAATAAATACAATAAAAATGGAATAAGTACTATCTAGTATTTATGAAGATAATATTATAATATTACACATAATACTACTATAAAATTAATTTATATGAAAATAAATCTATAGACTATATTATGCCTAATATTAGTAAGCATTATATTTTTTAACTCGATATTATATAAAAATTATTGTATAAAATAACATAATTAATTAATTATTTACAATTACAACCTAACCTAACAAGGACTGGTATTAAGCAAAAAAAGAAAATGATTCAACCCTAGTGGTAGAAAAAGACTTAATAAAACATACACATTTTACAGAAAGGAACAGTTTAAGCTCCTAAATAATAAATGTCTAAGCGTTTTTTTTTTTCAAATAACAATATTCTAAAATTCAATATTCAAATTTTGATGAACTCTTGTAGAATATTATGAATTAAGGGATGTAAAATACATAAACGCAAGTTATAAATAAAATAATTTACCCTTCAGACACTTCAACATCACCACTTTTTGATGCCATTTTTCAGTTTTACACTAAAAACTGATTGCAATATCTAAAAGAAAAATACATTTAATAATGATTTTTGCAATAGTACTACCTATCACAAATAGAAAAAATTATGTAAAAGTTTTAGATAAATATATTACATTATTTATTTGATATGATAAATTAATAAATATCTTATGATCAGCTAATATAAAATGTAACTAATATAACTAATTCACTAATACTCACAAATCTAAGCATATACTGTTACAGGTTGCAAATGCAAATACTTCAGTATCAGACTTCTAAAGTAGACTTGAATTTTGAAATGTACAAAATTAAAGTTGTATGGTTTACGCAGATGATGTATAGAACAGTGAAAATATTATGAATATTATCTATAGCAAAGAATAAACTCAAAAGCAAGGATACAAGTGATAGAAGTACAACTGTACAAGTATACCTAATATCTATTTACCACGGCTTTAACTATTAAAAAAATCAAGGTGTATATTATCAATCCACGTTGAAAAAACCGTACTATTATCTAATGATAATGAATATTATTTTATCAATTTAATCTTTATTAACTGTAGATAATAAAAATTCAAAAAATATATAAATATATATTTACCTATACATATTATCGATGAGTTGATGAGTATGGAGTAATTTATTTATCTATTCTGTAAAATTAATTGTATTCTATTCATGTACATATAATGCAGATTAGAAGTCTAGAGTGATATATTTTTGAGTAAAAGCAGCAAAACTTTTTTGTTGTATTTACCTATTCAATTTTTAACATTTGCCACACGAAAAATGCGGATTCTATATGTACAATTATAAGTACAGTTTTTTATATAAGAAATACAACTTGTATATTATTACCATAAGTGTGTACATTAAGTGGTAGGAAGGGAGTCACTACTACTCAAAAAATTTAACAAAATATTACAATTATTCATAGTATATTCGTATTAAACTATTCTATAGCCCTACCATTGGTATACTGGGTGATTGTTTTATCGAACAAAACTTTTTTTCATACATAATTTCCAGTTGAAATAAAACAAATTTTTTATAAAAAATTCATCGGAATTTATTTCAATTATTTTAATTATAGGTACGTATTGTATAATTGTAGGTGCGTATTTGATATTCGGTGGTATCTACATATAGATAGTATAGAGTATAGATGATAGGCCATTATGAATATAATTATTAATGTAGGTAATATTATTAATTTCTCAACATGCAAAGATCATAATGAATAACATTAAACTATTAAATAGGTTAGAATGTTAGGTATAATATTATATAATATATCAAATACCTAGTATGAATCCCGGAAAAAAAATGTTATTATATAAATTATAGTCAACTACGTAATTGTAATTATTGTATATGCCTCAAATAAAAAATATATATTTATATAGGTACTTAGAAGAGGAAATAATATATGTTTGGATATAGCTATAAGCCTAGTAGACTATAGTATTCCTAGTTTTTACTTTTTAGTTTTAATTGTATGTATCAAATATATATAAGTACTTAATTAAGTATAGGCCGTTTGATTTGAATTATTTATTTTTTATAAAAAGTTTTATAAATTTATCAATTCGTGGCAGTCATGGATAAGTATTATTAGTATTAATTATTTATAGTTGTTATTTGTTTTAAGTAAATTAAGTATTTAGCCATGTGCACAATAAATAATAATGTAATTTATTTTAAATTTTTTAATATTTTTTATTATTCTAATTTCTAAGACCAAACCACGGTATAGAAGATAACAAGTAGGGAAATCAAGCTTTATCAACTTATTTGATTACAACTATTTTATCAGCAAACAGAGCTGGCAGACCGTGGTAGTTTTGATAATTATTTCAAAATAAATAATTAGCGGGAAAACTAAAAATGTGGAGCATTACATTTTCTATAATTACATTATTTAGTAAATAATGTTATATTATTTAATATTTTACATATTATACACGGTCATGGTATGGAAAATAACTTATCTTCCATTCTCTTTAGTAAGATGTAAATTAAAAATTATATTTATAAATAATGTACCTAATGTTATGAGGGAATGATGATAATGTATATTGTATACAATATACATTTATATATTAATAATAAAACAAAATAATAAAATAAAAACAGTATGCATATTGTATTGATTAATATGAATAATAGTTATTATAAATTTGCAATTTACATGTATTGATTTATTGAAGTAATAATTTATAAATTAAAAATATGTCTTCATACAAAGGAAACAAGTGTGCTGTAAATAGCTGCAAGAGGCGGTCTCCATGTTTAGGGTATAGTTTTTTTAGATTTCCTAAGGATCCTGAGCGGTAAGTTGTCAAGTACCTACACAATTATTATACATAAAATATTAGTTATATGAAAACAATAATAATTGTTTAGAT
>VUJU01000180.1:67946-149756 GCA_009835225.1 Aphis craccivora | reverse complement strand
GTTGTGTAATAGCAACTTGTTGCCTTTTTGACTTACAATAAATTGAAGAGGCATTATTGTTGAATTTTATAAACAATAATGTGACAAAGTAAAATAGGAACTACCTATCTTATAGTCGATACTATCGCTGTGTGTCTATACGGGCACACTATTGCCGCAGTGGCGGTGAGAACTGTTGGAGTCTTCGAAGCAAATTGTATATTTTTAACATTTTTATCATTAACCGTTCCTTTTATTACACCAAAATGATAATATAATAATATGTTAGATTACGTTAGGTTACGTCAATAATAATATATATATAATATATATATATATATATAAAATATTTTAAATATATCATCAGATAATACAAATTGGTCAGTGTAATATTTGATCGGAGATATTTTTGAGGAGATATTTTGACCTGGAACCGGTCTTCACTTCGTTCAGAATCTAAAACTCAAATATTTCATCAAAATATAAAAATCATATAAAAATGGTCTGCCGGCAATCCAAACGTGCATTTTTGTACTTTTCACCTTTAAAAATTGAATTTTTTTTTTGCATGCTGGGATGACGTATTGACGTCACTCAGGCACATCGGGTTCAAAATTTCTATTTTTGTCAAACTCAAAAAATGAGTCACCAATTTATAATAATTAGTAATCAAAAAATCAGAATTTTTATGCTAAGTCTTAAGTTAATCCTCAAATAAATAATTTCTTATAATGGGTGCTCACTGGCAAACTTGTAGTTAATTTTTACAAAACCTAGTTAATTTGTTATTTGTGACAATGTATCCATGTCGTAATTTTGTTTAAATTTTAAATTCTGTCTTTTAAATTTTTAGCCACTCTTTTCTAAAACTTGTATAGCGTGTGTACCTACTGTGTTTAATATACAATCTAATTTTTTATCAAATATATTGTTAAACAATAATTATAATATAAATGTTGTTTTTTAACTTTACAAAATAATTTATTACTTATACATTTTAAATTATGAGGTCTTATAGTATTCAGTGGTTCTTGTGAAAAAATACACGATAATTTCAATGGAAATTTTACAGTTTTTTGTTTGCAATCAAATGGCATTTTGGAATGTTAAAACGACATTATGGAACAAATGTCCAGGTAAAATGAAACAGAAAATGTAATGCAAAAATTATTATTTATCTCTATTATGAAGATTTGAAATGTTTTTATTGTTATAGATTTTTATACTAAACACATTATTATTATAAAGGTTTAATGCATTTTTATTATTTCTTTTTTTTCTATTTTAAATATTTATCTTTTGAACTATTTAATATAATACATAGGTTAGCCAAAATTTAAATTAGTTAAATTATTATCTTATGGTTTTCAAATACCTACTTAAAATTATTCAAAATCCATGTAAATATTTTATATAAAATGTTTATGACTATATTGTCCGGATTTTTATAAAAATAATTGATCTAAAAAAGGTTTATACAGTTAATTTAGCAAGGTTTTCATATAATATAAATTATTATTATTAATGATAAAAATAACATTTATATACTAAGCTATTACATTTATAACTTTTATCACTTATTAGTTTTTAGTTTTTAATTTTTTTATCGTTTATAATAATATGTAGGCATAAATTATTATATTATTAACTAGTTCTTAAATTTGGTTATTTTATAAAATAGCAGTATTCACGTGCTAACGGAACATAAAATATTTAAGCCAATTAGGTAGGTATATGAGATATTATAAAATAATTGTAAAATTTTATTCAAAATTACACACACATATATTTTCTTAAGTTGGTTGCAATAAAATTTGAATAGAGTAGTAAGTTTATTTTTTATTTTTTTTATACACCAGGGCATAAAGTAAATGAACGTTTATTCTTTACTCGTGGTCTGTGGCTTCAACCAAAATTATATTTTAACACTGTGTTATCGTATTTTATTGTATTTATTATTTTTATACGTATAATGTAGTGTGGTAATTTACAAGAATGTATATAATTACAATGGAATATTTGAATGCTAATAAATGGATTTTTATTTACTTTTTAGTTATTAGACAATTTAGATTTAGACATGACACTATTACTTCTAATATAATTTATTTTAACTCATTTTATTATTGTACTTTGTAATATTTCACATAATAAAATATTATAATGTCGATGATAATAAAAATAAATATTTTAAGTAAATACAGATATATGTTTTCCGTTGTACCATATATTCATATATCTAAGAAATAGCGACCGCTAAATTCAATCATCGTTAAATCATTGTCAGAGATAGTATGGATATAAGATTATATGTCTGTATGACAAGTTTAGTGAGCGTCATCTGTTACAAGTGATCCAACAGTATATGTTTACTATAAAATAGCGCTTAAACTTTTCAACGTTTAAAACTTAAATATATTTAACACAAAGTAAAATATTTAACCGAATTTTTAATAAATAATTATTTGCATTACAAAAGTTTTTAGTCTTAATATCATAAAAGCCATTAGCTAAAAAATAATTTCTCATGTAGAAATATTTTCAAAGAAACTATAAAATCTTATAATTCATAATATTATTATATAAACACACGTTTATAATATATACTTTAGCAGTTATTTATGATGTGTGAGTGCTCAGAATTTCAATCACGTAAACTTTGAAATATGTTTATTCATGATATAACAAAAGTAAAATAAACGAACTTAAAATTCCTGTGTTACGTATAAACATCACAAAAATCAAAGTATTCCTTTGAACGGTTAAAAAAATGATTGCCCGAGAAAATATAGTTAAAACATGAACAATTTCAAAAAAAATAAATGACTCATTTTACGTTACATAATAATGTTGATATTATAGTGTAAAACTATATTTTTAATCTTCATTTGACTTTGAGGAACCGAGTTATAGGGTATTGTATTTAAATAAGTTTATTGAAGCGATTATTTAACATTATGTCCTAAACTTGTCCTTAAACTCTACATGGATGGACTTTTTTAGAAGCACAGTTATATTTAAGTATAGGTACTTCCAATAACACAATATACGTAAAAGGAAAAAATATTAAAGAAAATATTACCAAACATTTCATAGGGATATATGGAATTCCTCGGAATCATACAGAATTGTGGTTTAAGTAAGTAAAATAAGGTTAAATATTCATGTATTAAAAATTTAGGATATATTTTATTTTAAATATTCAAGTTGTTTGCTAAACTTAAATTAAAAAATTACTTGTTCTGTATAAAAACATACATATAAAAAAAAAAAAAATTAGATTACAAATAATAATATGTATGTTATATACCTGATTGATTGATGCTATATGAATGGGATATGATTTTTTATTTTATTTTTTATAACACATATACTAAAATTAACAATTAATATTTTAGGTACCTACTTAATAATAATATTTAACTCAACAAATCTTTTATACATTTTCTAATAATTAAATTAAAATTTTAATACAACTTATAAAATAAATCAGTATTTTTTATTTATTTAATATTTCAAACAATTGCAAACGCTTGAAACCCCGCAGTTGAATAAATATGTAAATGTATGTTATATGCTATAACGAAAAGAGAGATATTGCAAAAATAGTATAAATTATCGAATATTTCAATATTGATTTATAATTATCAATTATATATTTATATTGCATGAATATTGGATATATTAAATTTTGATTAAGATTTTTAGGATTCTGGGACGTCAAGACACCCTAGACTAGCGATTCTCAACGTGGGGTACGTGAAAAAAAATTAATTAAGGGCGGAAAAATGAATAATTTGCTAATAAAATATTTAATAATTTAATAATTGTGTACTTATTAAAATATACAGTCTGCGATCTAATGTTATTAATGCGATATTATTTTATAGTTCTCATATGAATACTGAAGATAACAATTTAAGTAGATTAATTTTAGAAAATTGTAGAGACTGATTATAAATATATTGATTATTTATATTCTAAATTGGTATTTGGGGTACGTGAAATAATGGTGAGAGATCAAAGAATACGTAAATGAAAAAAATATTGAGAACCGCTGCCCTAGACTTTAGTGTATAGGATTTAATTTTATAATTTTTAATTTTTATAAATTTAATCTTACAAGTTGTGTATAATTACTAAAATATGGTATTATTTATATTATTTTTACTATTTATTTTCATGAAATTTAAATTATTTATTAGAATAAAATATAGAGATCATCATTGAATAAATTGTACTAAATCATTATATGTTTACGTATGATTATTATATTTTTATGCTTAAAATACCTATAGAATATTTACATTTTTAGAAATATGAATTGATCTTTTAAATGGAAATATACTACCAGAACATTTATAACTTGTAATTTACAAATTTGAAATATAATATAGTATTGTTTGTATATAATTGATTAATTAAATAGAGATATTTAAAAACTCCCAAAAGTCATCAACTTCGTGACAAAAAAAAAAAATAAAATAATAATAAATAACAAGATCTGTTTTAAAATAGTTAATAGGTATATAAAGAAAACGATTTAGGTATTAGATATAATATATAATATTGGTTATAAATTCGCTATTATTTCAGTTTTAAAGTGTGAACCACTTTTATTAATCACGGTTACCGAAAACATGAATAAATAAAAATTATTCAAATTTCTGAACAAAAAGGATTACCAGCCAATCGGTATATTACTAAATATATATTTTATGATATAGATTATTATTATTATTAATATTATTTATTTTATTATTGTAATACTCTAATACAGTTGGTAAAATAAACTCTTGTTAAAAATAATACATTTGAAAAAGTCATTGTGTACATAAAAATATACGTTTAAAGTTACTAATAATATTCTTAAATTATAACTAGTAACTAAAATAGTTATTTTGCGTTAAAATACCATATTTTTTTCAAATTTTAACTCAAAAAGTAAAAAATAAAAATAATTTATATTTTTTAAGATATTTCAGTTACAATATAAATTATCTACTTAATAGATATCCTGTATTCAATTTTCAATATTAAGCAGTAAGCCATACGAATTTAACATTTTACACATTTTTAATTAAACAATTATTTATTAATTTTTATGATTTTGAAGAATTTTTTCAACATTTTAACTTCAAATACTATTATAAAGAAAATTTTTAAATTTTTAACTAACTTAAATGAAAATTTATGAAAACATTTGTATTACATTTTTAATCAAGAAAAACATTTTTCATCTACAAAAATTGAAAAAGTCGAGAATACCTATGATGACCTTAAATAGCTAAGCTACGTATCATCAAATTGAATTATAAATGTATAACAAAAGTAATAACACATATTATTAGTTATTAGATAGGACTTAAATTACAATATTATAATTATTGTGCGTGTGCAGGTCGTATTTCACATATTATAATTGTATAATATATTATTTATTCACCATTTGGGTACATAGGTATACTATTATAATCTATTTAAGTGTCACATCTCGTCGGTAGTCACATCGCTGATGAGTATGGTAACGCGATTCGTTCACGGTAGGCTGAGCAAACCGTTTAAGCTCTTGGTGAGTCGGTCAACGTTGACGAGGGCGGAACACTAAACCGACGCGACGTGCGGAAAATAATTTCGCAGACCAAAGCCAAAAATTAAACGCGTCGAAACAATGGTGCTATAATAATAATAATAATATCAACAACAGCAAACAACAACATCGAAGGTGATCGACGACCGTCAATCACGACGTATACGTACTGTAAATTTATATTGAATGATATTGTTACGTGTCACGTGAAGTTGATGTGGTCCGTGTCAAAATACGTCAAACCGGATTTGTCCAATAACCGTACGGTATATTATAATTATTAACGCAGCAACAACATGCATAGATAGGATTATCGAATTACCTTTTTGGCGCCTACGACGCACCTCTTGGCTCTTACCCCATAGCTCAACTTTTAACGAGTGACAGAGCTGCAACTTTCGTTATAAATATAGCATTTGAAAATATTGATAATAATTTATTTAGGATTTTCACGTATTTTTTTTTTTCTTAGCTTCAACAGTATATTAAATTATTTGATGTTTGACGGGAGAAGAGGTAAAGAAAAGTAAAGAAAAATAAGTTTATTTTGCTGGTTTAAAGTGTCTACGAGTGAGTTTTTTAATTATAATTGTTATACCTCTAAAAATAATTTTTAAAACCATTTTCAATGTAAAATCATTTATAGGTACTTTAGTTTATTTTGTGTACCTCTATTTGAGTAAGAATGACCAAACGAATAATTCCGTGTCTTCCAAAAATATGTTAACGTGTTGTGAAAATATAAATGTATTTTTATAACTTAATTTAAAAAAATATGTTTATTTTTTAGTACACAAGTAATTGAGTATATTATTTAATAATCATAAAAATTAAAATATAATAATATATGGAATATAAATAACTTTTTTATACATTTATACGTCATGACGTTAAAGTAATAATATTAAAATGGATTATAATTTGTTCTATAAGCTAAGAATAAACTCTATACAGATGTTTAATAATATTTTGCTTAAAAATATTGAAAAACGAAGTTCAATGCCAGCTGTTGAATATTTACCTTATTTATATTTACCTCTTATAACCAAAAATATAAAATCATATAACAATAAATTAATATGTCAATTATAATATTTTAAAATTATACTTTTTTTTCTAACAATTTAATTCACTTTAAATTGCTTACATTAATTTTATATTTCCGGTTAAAACATTATTATTAAAACTTTTATTAACCGTATTTTATGAAAAAAGTTTACTTTTATATAGGTACGAAAATATATTATAAGAATTATGTATTATTAAGACGAAAAAAAAATAATGGGCCAGTGGGTACCGCTTTGCTGTACAGCAGGTGTCAAGATTTATCATTGCAATGGATGTGTTAAATTTGAATTCAATGCTATTCGTTGTAAAAATGATTATGAGCAAAAATGGTGTGTTAACCTAGATGACTGAAAATATTTTCATGATTTATTTTTTGATATTGCTATTAAAGTAATTTAATTTATTTTAGTACTAGTATTATATTACTATACGATAAGTTTATTTAATTTTTGTCAAAAACAATACATTTATTATATTATTAATATTAACCAGTAACCACTTATATTTATATCATATTATATAATTATTATAAAATTTTAAGTTAATAAAAAATGTCTATTAAAAAATGTAAATAGGTTAAGGTAAACAAATAATAAGTAAGTGATATTTTATAAGATTAGGTAATATTTATAATTTTTAACTGTAGATTCGAATATTTTTAAGATCATTATGCTGCAGTTATTGAAACTTGAAATACAACTATTAGAGGAAAATAACTGAAACTCTTTCAATTATGCGTAATACACATAAGTCACATAAGTATACGTAATAATAAAAATAAAAATAAAGTTCATGAGATTAAACTAATGCACCGACTCATGTGAAAGCATTTTTTTTTTAGTTACCGTCTACTCCCATGTGATCGTTCACAACGAATAGTTCACCTCAAAAACGAAAAAAATATTAGGGTCGCCTTACCATTATATTATATTATTATTTATGTAATTCCATAAATTATAACAATATTTCTATCACAGAAATTATTCTGTGTTTCTATTAAAATCAAGAGGCATAGAATCCACTAACTCACCTTTAATCGTCAACGATGATTACAGCATTAAAATCAAATCAATACTACTTCATTATTTCAATGAAAATATTGTTTTGGTGTTAGACACTACACACGTTCATATATAATACTACTTGACGTGTTAATTATATTTTAGAGATTTAGAATTTAATTAATTTTAGTTTTAATATAATTGATTAACAATTTACACGTCGTATGACTCGTATGTGTGTACTTCAATGTTCATTAAAAAAAAAAAAAAAAAACAAAAATAAAAATAAACGACCGTTTTAATGGCAAAGATATTTTAACTACTTATGTAAAAAATTACCAATTATTAAAATGTTTCTTGGATAAAAGAAAAAAATATCACCCTTAATAAGCACAAACGCACAGTCAACTAAGCACATATTTAACAAAAACATAACAAAACTTACTATTCATCTCCAGACGACACTTGTTTTCGCTTTCACTTTGCAATAAATTTGCTTTGCTCTGTATTTACTCGGTGAATGTCTTGTTATAAATGCATTTAAACTTAAACTTTTCGAAAACACGTTTAAAGGTTTTTTTATTGACAGTTAGATTCTCGCTGTACATATATACTTTTTATTTTTCGTCTCTCGTGTTTGCTTTATTTAAAAAGTTGATTCAAATTTAATTAGATTCCTGCAAAATATACATACATATATTTATAAGGAACTTTTACGGTAAAGGTTATCGTTACTGTTCGACAGAATAAAAGAATTACCTGACAGCACAAAATATTGAAATTGAATAAAAAAATACTAAAAATACTAATAGATAATACAGTGACTCTCGGTAACTATCGAATCTTGATAACCCGAAATTACCGATATTTTGAATGAATAAAATTCAACCGTAAAGGCTAAAATAACAATATTATTCACGTTTAAAGAACCTCAAAAATTAATTTGACAAATAAAGGTTAGCTTAGCTATTTCTTATCCAAATTTAGTATGTACAATAAATGTAAAGTACTTAATATAGCATACTAAAGGTAATTTATCAATGAAATTATTTTTTGCTTATGACTTTAATCCGTAAATTCAACTAAGTCGAATATCAATAATTTGATATTGAAGGCAAAGATGGTGGAAGAATTATTTAAACCACTTAGATGTTAAAAAAATGATAATTAACTTTACACCAATTATTTAATAATGATAACATGCAAGTAGGTATATAAATGTAAATTTATGTTTTTATAACTATTATTATAACAAATTTATAAAACTCATTGAGGGGTGCAAAATTGACTTTGAAAAAAACTCCCTATTTAGGCAAGTTAAAACTTCTAGTACACATATAAAAGTATTGATAATAATGATAATTAATGTTTAAAAACGAGGGACATGGCGTGTTGAATTTTTTTTTATTTCTACTTGAATTTAAAGTTACTGAAAGTCGACTAATTTTAGTCCATAGTATTCATATTTCACATTATATTGCAATCCAATGAACCACACTTCAAACTGACTATATTGATTAATTTAAGTTTTATAATAGATATTAGTATAATATAATACTTCCAAATCATTAACGATATAAACTAATAACACAAATTCCAAATAGTGTTGTCAGTGATTTTATCTTTATGACACCATTTAGAAAGATAATGTGCAAATTTGGACAAATAATTTTGTAGACACCTACTCGCGTATAATAGTTTGTTCAACTTTCATTTACTTGTATATGAAAACAACGACACAACGACATATACCTACTGATCTTAGTACATCCTTACTGACCTGTAAGTCGTTTTACATATGTTATAATTACTAAATAATCAATGAAGTATTATCGTTTTATACAACATTGCAGACACGCCTTGCTATCTTGGCGTTCAACGATTTCTATGGATAATACATACAAATACACATTATTACAAGATATAATATAATAAATAATATATGTTAATTATATCATGAATTATTATATAGAGTTTGTGTTGTGCCATAGAACTTAAAATTGTACACACTCGTGATGATGTATTATTACATATATATTATATTTTCCTTATTTCATACTTTTATATCTATAGTTACTAGTTAGTCGGTTTTTTTAAAACATAAAATACTTTTGTCATTTTACTTAAAATTGTGCCATACACATACATATATGGTATTTGAGGGTTTAAGCGTTGAAATAACCTTATAAACACGTGACCACGTCTGATGTTTGATCAAAAATTTTGTATAATTCCCGAATATATTAGCTTAATAAAAACGTATAGCATTTACATACGATAATGATTAGTGAATTTAATTTTCATATTTTGCATATCCTTATTTATTATGATTGTTTTTAATTCTGATCAATAATTCTTATATTACTATTTTGAAGTATTTTTTTTTTTTTAAGATTTCATTTTTAAATAATTTTATTTTTACATCAACACAAGCTCCAATAAAATAAGTAACTCGTTGCGATTTTAAAAATACATTTTTAAATGAAGGAGTGTTTGAACATACAATAATATAATAATATAATACAGACATATAGTACCTGCCAAAAATTAAGGTTTTGAACTTTTTTAAATATTTCATAAAATTACATTATCAGTTTTGAAAAATTTAATGTGAAACATTTCAATTGAATAATAATAAAAAAAAATAGTTATTTTTATACACTAGTATTAATCTTAAATTGATGATTAGTATTGCTCGGTGATTACATCTAGTAATAAATGATAATGAATAATTTATCAAGATGGATAGGTAGGTCAGGTTATTCAGGAATTACATTGTTAATGATTATGACTTTATAGTTTAATTTATTATTTATTATTATTATAATTATTTGCAAATATATTTCAGTATTGATTTTTTGCACATTGACCCATTCTTTATAACTACCTAAATTAATAATGATAAATAAACTAATATAACACTATTTTGTAAATAAAATATTATAATTTAAAATAATTGTCAAACAATATTATGCAAAAATTCTTTTTAATTTTGGATATAAAATGTGTTCTGATATGTTAAACAATGTACTTATGAGATAATAATATGTAATCATACTTAATCTCATTAAATAGATTTACACAAAAACTCATATATTCTATGTCAACTGTTTATTTTTGTTATACACAATAAAGTCATTTTTTTTTAAATTGTGTAGGTATAATATATTATTGTAAATATAAAAATGGAATATTTTAAAATCTTAGTAGTCTGTACCAATAATTATTATAATATAATATAATAATTTAATAGTTAACACTTGTTATCTTAAAAAAATATTTAATTTTTTTTAAATTTTTGTACTTAATTTGACATTATCTCAAAACAATATATATGTACCTATGTGTGTAAATATATACATACTTCTATTTTTAAAGTTATTATTTTTTTTTTTTACTTTTCTGAATAACAGAATATAATTTTAATTTAATTTTTCTAAATGAAATAATACAATATTTATTAATAATTGAAACGTAGAAAAATTGAGTTTTGATTAAGTAATTGAATATTTATAAACATTTTAATTATTAAGTTTAGATGAGCAGAGAAGTGTTTATAGGCATTTAACAGGTTATCCTTGTGACACTCTGTTCTACGTATCTACATTTTGAATACGGATTCTTATATTATTACACTTTTTAGTATTTATTGAATTTTGATTTCCATGCAATAGGAAAATGAAATTATAATTATATGGTACCTTTTAAAAAATTAAAAAAATTAAAATATGATAACGATGAACAATGTATTGTAATTCTTTTAAATTATGTAAAAAAACATTTCCAAAATCTTCCTTTTAATTTTTATATTGACATAAAATCAGATTTAAAACAGTGGATATTAAAATTGACATAAATGTCATGATTTAAATGCAATTATTTCGTTATCGACTGACAAAATTTAAATCAATTTATTCCGAGTGCATATTTTAAAAGCTTAAGTGCTCGCAGAATATTTTTCTTAGGTATGAGAGTCTTCTGTCTTATATATAATAGCAATTATATGACGATATTACATAAACTTACATGCTTTTGAAGGTATTATTTTCTATTGTTGTTTGATTTACTTAAATAATGACTATTATTTTTACAGTATGTAAATTGTCTTTAATGGAAATTGATTGTACCATTTTACATTAAGTAATCACATAGTAATAGATATTAAAAAAATATCCAAAATAGAATGTATAACATTATCAATATAGCAAGTATAATTTACTAAAAAAAGCGATACCTACTATTTTTCAACAAAAAGAAATTGGTACGTACCTATATATTTATTTTTATAGTATTCAGTTCGATATATTTTATTATTGCCACCATGGTCGTGTGGTATCCTCAAAATAGTAAATTTTCATCTGAGGAACGCAAACAATTTCGAAATTATTAATCAAAAGTGCAAGTCCCTAGTACAGTAGTACCTGTCTCAACAAAATGTATATTTCAGTAAGACGATAATAATATAACTACTGCTATATAGATTGTCACGTGTCGTATCGGGATTGTAACACGGCATTGTGTATAGGCAAAAGTGATACACAACCGTGTCAGAAACAATATTATATTTTGAAGGTTAACTAATATTTTTAATTTTAAACGAATTTTAGTATTTACGACGAGTGAAATTTCATATCAAGAAATACTAATAATATTATGTATTATATAATATTATACTTAACTGTACAAATGTCACGCATTCGCGCTTAGAATAAATCGATCTATAGCCTTATTGGAAGACATAACGATTGATTTTAAGCTATAAATTTATTTATTTGAATCGTGATTCGTACAATGCACCTGTATCAAACATGTAATAAAATCGTTATATTTGTGTAGGTATTGAATTGGCCGCACTATCAAAACGGCGATAACGAAAATTCGTTGCACGGCGTCTATCATGGCTCGAACGCGGCGTGAAGTTTGAACATGTAAAAGTATAATACAATAGTTAGGTATTTCTTTTTATTAAATTGTGTGAAAGTTTTTTTTTTTTCAAAATATAATAAAAAAATAAATAAATTCCACATCAGTTGAATATACTGTGCGAGTGTTAAAACAAAATTATTGTAGTGTGGGCACAGAATACAAATTCGTGTTCACAAAGACCACGTTGTGTGTACCTACCTACCTATCTACACTTACCTATGCTCGAAATGGTGGTGGTTTTCATTTTCGACTTCTGAATTGGACAACAGTGGGTTGCGAGTTGCGAGTTGGGAGGGAAGGAATGCGTGTTTGCCCTTTGCGCTGAAAAAATTTATATTGTACTTGTGTCTATATGCGTTCTCTTTGTATTAGTATGGATGTGTGATCTTTAACTCACGCGTACTGGAAACTAACTGTGTGTACCTACTCCTCGAGGATAACAATAAAGAAAACTTATATGTTTATACTTGAAAGGAAATACAAACACGTTCGATTTTTATTGAATTCATTTTTAAAAAATAAAAAACTTATTCACGTCGTTATTTTGCTTGATTATATTTTCACGAAAGTTGAAGTGTTGTAATGATGTATATAATACAATATACAGTAATAAAACACGTGAATTGCAAGTTACTTATACCAGTTGACATACGAAAATGTACACATACGGGAATTCGTTGGTGGAAAGTAATTTAATAAATAAAATTGAATTAATATTTTTTATTCGTGCATTTTCTTACTAAATTATTATGATGTATTTTGATTTTTTCTCTCCCTGCAAAGGAAAGATAATAATTTAAAATAACATTTTGATGAAAATGTGGTGCTATCAAATAGTAATAAAATATTAAAACTTATAATAATATATATATATATAAGAATAGATAACAAAATATTGAAAATAATTATAAATTATAAACGAACAATATTATATAATATAAATGTCACAGTAATACATATTGACAATAGGTAGACAATTAATAAACAACTATAAGCAAGAAATCAAATAGCGCTTAAAACAACAATCATTGTAGTTTTATTTATAATCGAAGCTTTAACAAATTGGCTACATTATTATTATTTTTCTTCCTTTCTTTATTATTTATTATTTTTTTTTTTTAGATCAAAAATAACCGATATTTCCTCTACTATGAGGTAATACCATTTATCTCAAACTTCATATAAATGTAATATAGGTAATCCAAAATATGCATTATCAAAATTACTACCCATTATAATATCGATCAAAAATTCTACAACGAGCGGACCTATCACTCCATGATTTACGTGTCATATTTTATTTTTTTTAATATACACACAATTTGTATATTTTGTAAGAGTTGCGATTTTGTAACAGGTCTCGCGCAATAAAAAAATTAAATTAAAAAAAAAAAAAAACTATTTGAGAGTTTGATCACACCTGACACTTGTCAAATTATGACAACACAAATGGTCAGACAAACAACATCAACGCATAATATTGTTTTATTTTTAATTTTTGTTATTAAAATCGTTATGTTTTTAATTATTAAAATTATTCAAATTGAGTCATATTAATCACGTTTAAAGAACCACGCACCGATAAGGTATATCTACATTCTTTACTTCTATTGCACAATATGACAGGCGGGTTATTAACTTATATTTTTAAATTAAAATAAATTTCATTTTTATTTATAAAAAAAATTGGCGATTCAAAAACGATTTTTATCATGAGATTATATTTACCTCGTCACCACAATTTCGCTATTTAATATATTATTATATATTTTACCCCTTATGGGGGGCATAATACTTTGGTGGGGGGAGGAGAATATATTATTTTACCATCAGTCCGTCACCACGTTGAGCTGTTAGATACACTAATATTTCCATTTAAAATTATCATACTCTTATTCATAATAGTTACGTTCAACTGTTTATGTTGTTATTATAATAACAGTTCCTTAATGTTTAGCACGTTTTAAATTTGAACGACACAGAAGCGTGGTGCACAGGTTGCTCAGGTTGTTGTCATAGATGATATTATTATATAGTATGTCAAATATGCTAAATGAGTTTGTTGGTTAAAAATTTAGATTATGATTCAAGTTGCTATACTATGAACTTACTGTGAATACATGAAATGAATGCTCATAAACGTCTTAGTTATAAATATTATGATAGTAGAAAATCCATACAATAAAAACATAATAACAATTCAATAATAATAATTATAATTAGGGTTCTAAAATTTCATGAAATTTTTCACGAAAGTTTCATGAAATATTTCATTTTTATGAAAAATAAAAAGAAGATAGATTAAAAGAAATAAATGATTATATACATTTAATATTTATAAATTATAACCAAATTCACTATTATAGTTATCTTTACCTATATTATTTAACCTTTATATAGTATTACTATTGCTTTTTTTAATAATTATAATTTTTTAACTATGGGGTATTGTCTAAATGGCTATATATCATATTTGTATATTATTATTAATTAATATATATGTATTACTATTTAGTAATTAATGTTATAATTTCAAATTATAATCATCAAAGGAAAACCAAATTATATTTAAAAAAAAAAATGATTATTTTATTTATGTAGATAAAAGATAACAGTTCATTTAACAAAACATACCAAAACCTCAAAATTATATAAAAAAATATTTTTCAATATTTCACACTCATAACCCTAATTATAATAATTCAGAACTATAAGTAATATTAGGCTTATGGATGTTTAAGGAAATAGGTCATTTAATTATAATATAACTGTTGTTAAATCTATATAAACACGTATACTTGTCTTAAAAAATTCAGAATTCACAAACAAATATACAAAACAATTGTTATTTAAGAAATTTAACGGCTCTTTTTATTTCAAATTATTAATTTTTCATTTTTGTACAATCTATTGTATTATTATAATATTTAATTGTATTTTATTGAATTAATATGAAGCACATTTCTATCTAATAAAATACACATTTATATTTTTATATTGTTATTATGTTATAATTTTACTATGTTATAATTTTACTATACTATAATATTATGTGGTAATATTTAGAGCTCGAACTCTTATACATTTGCTTATTTTTAAAAGCCGGATTGTATGCATGCTAAATAAGCGCAAAATTTGTTACATCAAAGTGTGATTAAAAATATGAATTCTTTTAACATCAATATTTTGTATAATAACCACAGAGTGGCCAGCATAATATACAAAGCATTAGACCTTACACAGTCATCACCATTACGATGGTAACCTAAACAATTTAATTTAAGAAATGTTATAACTCAGTCAATTATAAAAACTTATAACTTATAAGAAAATATATAATAACTTGATATATATATATATAGTATTTAATACATATCTATGTAATTTAACTAACCATCATTACTATTACTCAAACAATGTAAAATCAAAATGCTTATTATATTTATAGAAATATATTATTAGAAATATTATTATTTATAACTATATAGAAACTAATAAACTTTGAAGTTGAGATTTTTTTTAGTTTTAATAAAAAACATTTTTTACTTTAGATTTTAATATTTTCAGTATTTATAACAATTCTTTAATTGCACAGTAATATTTAATCTTTTTATTTTATATGCTAAATCAATGTGATCGAAAATGGCTAGTCCCTAATTAATATACCTAAACCCGATTGTCTATGAATGTTACAATGTGACGTAATATTCATCATTGTTTTGGGACATCGCATTCAGTTACTTGCATGGGACTGGATATTACGTGTCCTAAAGATCATCTTTTAGTACAAAAACACAACTTCTTATGCGATCATAGTGATCACATAAGTGGAACATAGTGTTCCATCTCACATATTGAGTATTGCACGGAGGGATATAATTGCACTATTTTCTAACTCAAGTAAAAACTATAAGTAGGTATACACAATTTAAAAAATATAAATATATTTATAAAGACTGCCAATTTGGTAGAAACAAAAAAATAAATTCAAATATATATAATAATAATATATATTAGTATATACTATATATTTATTATATTTAAGTAACATATCCAATTATTTATTTATGAAATATTTTTTTTATGTATTTTATTCTAATTTTTTTTTTTTTAAGTTAGGTATTTATACAATAATAAACTTACAAATAAATGTTGCTGAAACTTGTTTTAAAATTCATTTAAAACCAATAACATACATTTAAAAAGAATATTTATCCACAAATTTGGCCATTTTTGGTGCAAGATTGGTTGTAATATCAGACGGCTTTATGTGGATATAGCATGTCCTTAATGTAACCAGTTTGAGTAGTATTTTCGATACGAGTATTTTAAATACAATTATTAATTCTTGTATTTTATCTCGATTTAATTTTAGGAAGTACCGAGTATTTTGTATTGCTAATCATTTTTAGTCTATGTATCGAATATTTCATTACATTTTTTCATCGAAAGATAATCGATACACATTAAACATATACACTCATTTTACATTTATTTTTAAAGATAAGTATTTATTATTAATTAAAATTATATTACTTAGTTTAGGCATATTTTTTTATTAATATTATGTAGTATATAATATTGACATGATAAGCCAGTTTTACACGACTCTCATAATACTAAGCAAATAATCGACGATAATTGTGTTATACGAATCATATTGACTGTTTGAGGCACAAGAGATGATGAATATTAAAACTATTTTCACTTCTATTTTAGTTTTTCGTCTATTTTAGCAATTTATTTATTATTCACTAATCACTTTATAGTTTACACACACATACACATTACACACTTATCCAAACAGGCATGATTAGATCGCAACGTACAATGACTATTTGTCTATACGAATATTTATAGTATGTGTATGTAATATATCTCTGAAAAAAATTGTTTAACCATTGAACATATTGTTATTATCATTACATTTTATAATAATTTATTAAATTATATTGATAATTGTGATGAAATAAAATATAATTTATTTTAATTTTATTATTACATACTAGTGATTTGTGGTTGTTTTTCATATTTATCTACTTAAATTTTTAAAACATTTTTTTTTTTGTTTATAAAATACTGCTATACATATAGCAAATATAGAAAATATAATATATATATATAATGTAGACATATGATGAAATTACCTATACTAAAAATACTTTTATTTTAATGTATCGAACATCGTGTATCTAAATACTTAAAATGAATAGGTAATAGTATCGAGTATCTAGTATAATACGATACTCCGAACACAAGTTTTTAAGTTCTATTATCGTGATACTGATTTCTAAGTATCTTTCCTTCTTTACTTTTCAGAAGACTGTTATAATATTACAGTTTTCTTATTTCCATTTTAGTTAAATTTTCATTAAGATCTTCTGCACGGTATCCATTTGAAAATATACAGTTCACACCGGCTACAATACAATACCATTTAGTGTTGTAGGATTAAATAATGTATATATATATATATATATATACCGTAAACACTGAACAAGATTTTCTATTGATATAATATACTCGTAGTATTGTTTGTCCAGTTTAGTTGTTCAAACAGGATGTGCCAATTGTTCAATGCACAGGCTTCGCATGAGAGAGCACTTATGAGTTGTTAGTTGAGAAATCTTATGTCCAATTTTCATATGGTGAAATGTACGTATTATTGTCATCACACATAATGTTAGAGGTTAAGCTCTTTAAAGTTGTATTAACAAACGTCTGTGATCGTTTGACAAGATCAGGTATAATATGATTTGTAGGGAAATGGTTTTAGAAAAGTTGTGTTTACTATTTGCAATGATTACACCTGTACCTATAATTTTGATTCCTTTTTGTATAAGCCTTATATACATACAAAAAGATTGCTATTTGTAATCTATTTTTTATTATCAAATATTGTGTCAAATTTTAACAAAATATAACGAATATGATAGAGAATAATGTTCACACTTTTATATTTATTAGTCTTGGTTTTTTTTATTTATACAATTCTCTACATAATGAAATATTATGTGAATTTCATATACATCTATTTCATTCAAAAAATAAAAGTTATAATTACTTACATTAGATTCTGTGTTAGTGTTCATATTTTTATCGAAATAGATTCCAAAATGAATGTTATATGTTTAATAGTTTTAAGAAATATATTTAAGATACTTATCGAGGAAATAAAAATAAGTATACGCCATCTAATATACGTCATCTAACGTGAATCAGATTTCATTTTCGTCCGCTATTGTCGTCGTCTTCGTTTATCGATCCACTAGTTGTCAGCAACGACCACTGTAGCGTGCGGCTCCAGTAAATTCTATGTATAAGGACGAGTGTTGGAGGGTGCGCTAATGTTGGTGATTGGGATAGCGAGGGGTGGCAATTCCAGTACATTGCAGTCCAGTATAATACCGCTCGATTGCGACATGTGGTCGTACGCGATTTTTTTTACGAATTTCTTAAAAATATTCACAATCTATACAAATTAAAGTCATAATATAATTGTAAAGGCCTGGCCGCAGTTGCGTCTGTCTATGTTAAAAAATACATTGACTATCGACTGTAGTAGGCTATTTTAAATAGTTATTTAATAAAAAAAAAGTCACTTCTGATTAAAATAAAAATATTAATATCTTTTTTTGTGCTAACTGAATCAAATACATAGTTCATATTTCTTTCATAAACATTAATGTTCACCGTAAATAAAAACATATTATATGGAGTACATTATGTTATAAGTTATAACAATGAACAATGTACAAGTCTCCATGTCAATATTCTGTTTTGTCGAAATGATGTTCTCATTTTACTTTTTTTTTAATTATGATATTTATTTCAAAACATGAATTAAATAAATGTAATACAAGTATTAACATTTTTAAAACGGATAAATAATATAACTTTTTTATAGCTATTTCTAAATTATAATTTTAATATTTTTATTATTATTATTCTATAAATTACTTTAATAATTATTCTATTGAGTTGACCGAAAGGTTTTGAGTCTAGAATAATTTTACATTTTATTTTAACATTTTACACTAAAATTAAGAAATAAACATATATTTATTTTGTAAATAACAGTATATTAATGTACAAATAAATATATGTCAATTAATTGTATATTAAATATATTTCAAATATTGGAAAACTTAATTAATTGAATATTCGACGAAACAAAACTTAGTCTAAAACACTAAAACACTGAAATCATTTTTAATGCACACAACATAAACATAAACAACATTTGCAGTCTTATAGGTGAGACTATAATGTAAATAATTTACATTCTTATTATACAAAAACGTGTAAAAGGAAAAAATTTAATATTAATAATAATTTAGTTTAATATTTAATTTTTATCCATAAAATAACTAACAGTTAATTATCATTGTAACTACTAATAGATAATGACGTTAACTAGCAAACATAATATTGCAACATAGTATTGGATAGAGAGATCATTGTTGATAGGAAAGGGTTATGATGGAAAAAAAGTTAGAAAAAATTAGCGCGCTGGCATCATTCATTTAAGTCTCTCAATTTTATCAACCACAGTAAATTTTTTCAATTTCGATAAACTAAGAATATTTATATTCAATAGACACATAATAATCTGGCCGTATGATAGTTTTGTAAAATGTAGTCCTAAATCGCGACTCTAAGGAAAAGTGTTATGATTACAAAACCATTTCTCACAGTTCAAAAATGTATTCGGAATATATTTTTTAGCTATAGTGTCAGGATTCATGAAACATGTGTTCCGGTTCTGTCGTTTAGAAAAGTGTGTTATCCAATTTAAATACTCTGATGTTTTGTATTTTTTTATAATACTTATAGAATTTTCTTTGATTCCTAAACCAATGAAAGTTAAGGCATGACCTTTGATTCAAAGAGTTTACCGAATAAAATAAAACTACCGTACACAATCGTATACAAATAACTTTCCAACTCACAGAATCCAAAAATCTAAATAATTTTCTTCTTTTCAAATACCAAAATGAAATGAATTGTACAAAAAAGGTTTTAAAATATACATAAAAATATGATGATAATATGAACGTCACAACCAATGGCGTATTTTGACCTACATTTTGGGGCAGTGGTTAAATTTATAAATTGTGTTAAGTTGACCAAAAAAAGATATTTATAAATTAAATTTTCAAATCCAAAAGTATTCGGTGAGAAGATTTCATTCCCCCTATCGTCTATTTATACGATTAACACGTCACTAGCTGGAGGCGTGGTATCTATATTTTTTTTTGCGAAAAATCCAATTTCCAGACATGCTTGTATAATACTACTGACCATGACTATGGTTATTACTTATTAGTTATAATTATATTAATTTGAGGCTTACCAAACACCGAAATTATTGTAACATGCCTTTTCGCTTGGTATTAATTTTGGTCAGGTAACCTGAATAAATTAATCAAGACATTTCTGAATTTCCTACTGTCATTAAACTAAATGCGAATGTCGAGAGCATAATGGGATATCCCTGGATTTCTACCATTGATTACCTTTAGTAATTTCCTCATAACGGATCATCAAGCGCATCTATAAATAGAATGGTCGAGCATTTTAATGACGTATAATTTGAGCTATATTCGGAGCGGATGGACACTGTTAATTACAACAGAAGTAGGTATTAATTTTGATCCGCTATATTTACAATAGGCATGCCGAATAATTTTAAATTAGTTTCATATAGAATTTGAAATTAGTTTGTATTTATTACTTTAGTTCCGAATATAAAGCTTACTTTACAACAAGATAAAAATTCGTGTGTTTTACATTTCATCACTTTATGGATTTGAATAATGACACAGTACATACACAGTAGGTAGTTACAAACAAAAAGTTATCTATTGCTAGTACTTTAATAAGCGCGTACAATATCCATGATTTGTGAAATTAAAGAACTGCAGTTGGTCACATGATGTTTAACACGATTTTTCAAGCTCGCATAAGTATATTATTATATACAACAATTGGAGATTATAAAAAACCGTCTATAATAATAAAAATTATATTTTTACTATTATTTTTGAATATTATACATTTTTGAATTTCTTATTCCCGATTTTTTTATGTGAATTATTATACACAGAAATGTTCAAAAAAATTAATAATATATTGTTATATAACTGCTTTTACTATATAACCTTTATTATATTATCATTTTAAGCACTATCATCTATTTATACAATTGACATTGTATACACCAACAAATATTTATTCACGATTTTCAAACGGATTAAAAATGTACAAGTTCGTTTAGAATTTGTTTTTTGGATCAAAAAAATAAAAAAGAAAACTACCTACTTTGTAGTATTTCTTCAGTTAACATGGAGAAAAGTCCAAAAAAATTCCCACCGGAGATTTCTTTGGCAAGATTAACAGTTTTAAGAAATTGCTATCTATCACTAGGGACTAAACATGTATAGTTCACGGTGAATATAAATAAAATAAAATCGAAAAAATTATAAAAGTGAATATTTTTGCTGAAATGAATTATTTTAATTCACTTTTTCCTCACACCAAACGACTTACGTCGATTATTGTCATATTTCGGAAGCTTTCAAATATCAGATGGATCATGGATATTACATAAAATATATTATATTATGATTCTGCCTTAAAATATATAATATATACTTTTATGTTATCGGTAATATATATATTTTTTTATAATGATATTATTAGTTTCAAAATGTCAAACTATAAATTTAAATTATCGTCGAGTATTAGTAACTATAAAAAACTATTGTAATATGTACTTATAACAATATTATAAATAATTACCTACACGTAGTTATAAGAAATAGATTAACCTAATTTATATAAAAATAAAAATGCTTTACTGTTACTGTTATACTGTTTAATTTATTCTTTTTTGTATAAACATTTAAATATTATAAACTTATTATTACCGTCAAAATACACGTAAGTACGATTATTTTTCAACATGATTTGGCAGAAAAATTATTTCTTGGCCTGCCAGCTCATTAATTTAAAAATTGCATGTAGATTAAGTTAATTGCAGCTAATCTTATGGATCTATATGTTACAGGAAATGTTGACATTTGGGAGATGATGACAGTTACTTGGAAATATTGACAATTCCTAACGATATCAGGCAAAGATGCCAATTTTTTTTTTAGATATTTTAATTTAATCTGTCTAATTTAATTATTACTTTTATCAAATATAATTCTTAATTACCCTGTCATTACTCTAATAGTCAGTATTCAATAAACAAACAAGACAAGACAAGTTTTTTTAAAAATTTTTGTTTCACTTTGATTTGTTTAATTTAAGCTAAGAAATAGGTACTAACTACTAAGAAACAGGCGCACACTACTAAACGAACCGTGTTGAATGTATATATAGATTATTAGGGAGTAAGGACACTTTTAATTAAAAACATAAATATTGCGGTGTCTCTGAGATTTTCTAATCAACCATTTTATCGATATCAGTCATTTCACCACCTCATATTTTTAGATCACGGATAATATTGACGGTTAACATCAAAATTGGCGGGTGACGATTATGTTTTTTAGCATGTCACAGTTGCGAGTTAGCCGATGTTTTCGTGTAAGAAAGCGATGTGTGAAAACTGATAATATAGCCTAATAAACTACGGAAATAATGACAATTCCTAGGAAATGATATCATTTCCTTCTGCTATTAGTAATTTTTTTCATCATTTCTTAGGAGCTCTCGTCATTTCCTAAATATTGTCAACATTTCCGGTAACATATATAAGTAATAAATATAATACTGCAAAGAGTATAAAAACGAATAATGTATGAATTGTGTGATGCGATCCGGTCAAAACTGTATACAGCAATGTGGCTAAGTGGTTATTATTAACCAATTAATACCTATCTGAGTTGAACTATTCAAACGTTAACAATTTCAAATGTATCTTATCATTGAAAATGATGGTGTGTTAAATAGGTATGAACTTAAATATTTAATGATAAATCATTGGATAAGAAAAATGATTCTAAGCAGACATTGTGTGCCAGCCTATATTTCTAAGGATATTTTATAATTTGTTTGGGTATATGACGTAATAAATATACGTAATTTATTTTTCTAATATCAAATAACTATTATAGGCATGATTATCGTAGGTAATCAACAGTGTCATTTTAATTTGTCAATTGAAAAGCGAACATATTTTATTGTAGACTAACTTTAAAAGTGGTGCTAAAGCTATAAACGATGGTTGTACAATATGTAGAAATATAAATAAATATTGAAGTAGGGCAGAAAAAGAAAAAAATGAAAGAATATACGAAAGATGTTGTTTTTATATATTTTAAAAGCATTAAGCAGAGGTAATTTTATATTCATTCAGTTTTTCCAATAATTTATAAAAACGTAGGTAGGTATATTATGTATCTAATTATGTCGTTAATATTTTTTATTATTAACGAAAATATTATAGTTAAAATTATATGATTGTAATAAAAAGTCATAGTTAGTAGTTAAAAGTTAATAAATTATGGTAAAGCATAAGTATTATGTTGTTGTATTCACCTATTAATATTTTCGCGAAGAATTAAATTAATGAAAAACTGTTCAAACTATATAAAATAAATAACATTTGATAACATTTTAGAATTTTACTTTAAATATATGTATAACTAGAGTAAACGATATTATTGGTTAATTAGATATATGTACCTACTCACTACTCATATAACACTAACCAATGATGGTATTAAAGATATTATCGCTTGACAGTGAGTAATCATAAAGTTATGTTTATGCAAACGCGGTCAATACTGTTATGTTCAAATAGGGATAAAAACATGGTTGTATTTGTTTTCCATTGATTAGGGACCACTACTATGTAGTACTATATGTACTATGTGTATAACGATACATAAAAATTAATTAAAAGTACTTTTGAAAAAAAAAAAAGTAAAGCCACAATTAATTTTATTCATAAGCAGTAATAATTTATTGATACAATAGGTAACCGTAAGAAGTGATTCCTTTTTTTTTTTTGTATACATAAATATTTACCGATAATTTTAAAAACTATATTGAAAATATTTTCAAAGGTATTTTGGTGATCGGACAACGTTAGGAGCCATTATTAGCATGAAGTTTGCCTTCAAAAATATTTTAAATATTATTAAAGAAAAATAACAAATTGAATCAAAGGGATACTTTCGGAAGTCATGAATAAAAAAAATCATACCTCGGGAAAAGATATACTAAAATACCTATTTACCTAAAAAAAATTAAAATTAAAATTATCTAAAATATTTACCTAACACAAATTATACACTTAGATAAAAAAATTTAATTATTATATTATAATTCAAAAATATATAACGTAGTTTATATTTTCCATGCATTTTTATATTAGTATTTTCTAGAAATAATTTCTTTTTTATATTTACACAAATGAAAATTTTTAATTTTTTAAATTTCAGTTATAAAGCTATTAGTAGGTACAGTAAGCTTTCGTCCATTTACTTTACACATAACATATGATCCTTCAAAGAACAGTGATTTTAAGAAGCATAAACTAAATATATGTACCATAACAATACTCCATATTCATATGTAATATATGAGATATCACTACGGTTCTACAAATCGGATTAGAATAATAATGAAATAATACTAAATGCGACATGTAATAATTTAATGTCAATAAAACATGTTAAAAGCATTTTTGTGTTAATTTTCTGCCCAATTGTTTTATTTTGGATTATCTGCGTTGGCAGCGCCACCTAATTATGTGGACAATCGAGAGTTTACTCATTTAATAAATATTATAATATATTTGAATGGCTCAAATTATAACGTAAATCCATATTTATTTTAAATAAGCTCTCTGTTTGAAGTTAGAATTTCGATAAAATTTGTTAAAATTGAGAAAACTAACTAATTGTTTTGGTAGGTAAAAATTCATAAAATATTTATGTTTAATACTTGACATAGATATTTTTAAGTACTCGGTTGAACATTTTGAAAATTGAATTCAAGATATCTACCAGATGAGTAGAATTTATAGTGATTTAAAAATATATCAACATTATTGGATATTTTAAGCTAAAAATAAAGATTTTTACGTATATTATTGATAATTAAAAATTATTGTCGTACAGACTTGAAAGCTTTCCAATCAAGTCAAAATGTGTAATATCATTATCTATACATATTAATATTTTAAAAATATTAATGCATCTTACCATATTACTGAAACAAAAAATATAAAATATCATCGGAATTAGGTTGTATACTAGTATGGTACAAACTGACGCTCGTTAAAATCAGAATTGTTTTTTTTCTTTGTAAACGATGATCACACAGCGATAGAGGTACTCGATTACCGTCGACGGCGTCTCCTAATTCATTTTGAATATCAAAATGCGTAAACAGCTAGAATCTCTAGTTCGATACATTAATTACTTTTTTCGGAAAATCGTGATCATGCTTAAATAATTGTTGTTGTTTGTCGAATTTAATTTTCAAAGCAATCGGTTACGAAACGCCTATAGGTATTTTTGGTATTGACTAATGTTGTATCAAAGACAAACAAAATAAAAAACAAACAAACCGTATTGTTTGAAATGTAAATGCTAAAATATCATAATTTCTCATAGGTAAGCTACGTTATTAACACTTAATTACCAAAAACAGTTATACAATGCAACAGTTTATATGTATAAACTGCAAAGTTCAATTTATTTTGATAGTGATTTAGATTTGCTAACTGTCTCAAACATATTATCAAAAGGATATGGAAATAGTAATAATATAAAGCAATTTTCTTTAAAAACAAACATTTTAGAGAACCTTATATGCTTAATAAATTTACGACTTGTATTAGCTTATATACATTTATTAGGAGTTAAAACAGACATGTCAATTATTTGGGATAGAACACATGTCAGGAATTGTCTTTGATGCAATAAAGCAAAAGGCAATTTTATCAAAGGAAATTGTTTTTTTTTTTTTTTTGGAATTAAATAAGTACCTAAAGCTCTATTATTTACTATAAACCACATTTGACTTTAATTTAATTTAAATGCAAAATTTATCTTTAGAAAATATAACGTTATTGACTACAGATAGCTGTAAGGTTTTATTTTATCTAAATGATCGTACATCGTCAGTGGTTTAACTCTTGTCCACCATAAGTAAAACATGTATAATGATTTGTTTTCCTTTTATTTATTTTTTTTAGATCTGAGACCACACTCGTCTTAAGTTGAACAACTGTTTTGATAATATTCAATATTTGTAGTTTGTACATTAAGTACTTAAAAAAAAAATATTATTTTTCAATATGTTTACATTAAATGTAAAAGAGAAAGAGAGAGCGAAAAAAAATGGAGATATTAAAAATTGGAATAATATATAATTTAAGCATAATATGTCTAAAAATTATCGAAAAAATGACATGCCGTAATTTTTATAAATGACTTATTTCCGAATAAAAAATAGTGCTCCAAACAAAATATAAAAAAGCATTGCAATAAATTAAAGAATTGACGCGGGTGGTATTATTTGAAAACTATATAATACAGTTTTTAAGTAAAATAGGTTTCCTTTGAAATAAGTGACAAAAAGTCAACTGATTTTTATAAAATGTATTCATTTTAGATTTTGATCGATCAAAATTATTACAAAAGTAGTCTAACGACTTTGATTATTTTATGTTTATCGTATAATTAATACGATTAAGCACCTACAATAAAAAGTATTATCATAAAATTGTGATTAAATTACTAGATTCAGAAAATTTAAATAATTGTTCGATAACGTATGAATACGTGAGTGAAATAAGATATGGCGCAAAAAAAACATAATGATATTACAAAGATTTTTTTTAGGGGGAATTTTAAAGTTTGTTTATATTTTAAAAAGTACAACATACATAAATATACTAACCTACTATACCTACTAGGTATATAATGTAATATAGTTTTCTCATTGTCTTATATTTCGATTGAAAATTAAATCTAACTATTAATTGACATGGTTATTTTTCTCACAAGGTAATCGGTGTAAACTGTGAGGAAAAATGATCAAACATTTTCGATGTTACTTCATACCCAATTTACCTATTTTCTGATAGGTGTATTCACTTCCTGTGTTTTTATAATCAGTTTGTCTTCTCTTTCTTAAAAAAAAATTATTTATCTTAAACTTTAATAAAATATTTTAGTTGAAAATTTCAAAATTACCAAGAAAACAGTTGTATAAAAACTGATGTATTTGAGAAAAATCTAATGTTTGTATTGTCAACATGTGTTTTTTGTGATTTTGTTTTTTTCTGTTATTTGAAAAAAAGAAAATACTCTGAAAGATTAGAAATAATTGTTTGTTTGTAAATATTGATAGTAGGATCTTATAGACACGATATATAATTTTCAAAATATTTTAGCCTTTTGTATATTATAAAAACATTATCAATTTTTTTTTTTTTTATTTGTGTATGATAACAATAAATATTGTTTTAAAAGTCAAAAAGGTTGCAATGATTATCATAAATGGAATATATAGCAAACATAGTAAGGCAAATTATTTTCATATGTATTTGAAGTTAAAAATTTGCAAATGTTGTGCAAACCATGAAAATGCACAAATTATTTAGTAGATTTAAATTTCTGATACTCAATTTTTATAGCTTAAGCTTAAAAATATAATACAATGTTCCTAATAAGTTCATATTAATATTAAAAAAAAGAAAATCCAAAATATATTTAAAATTTATTTTTTTTTAATAAATACTTGTTATTCAAATTTTGACGAAATTCGATATTCCAATAAAAGAATAACAATCCTAATTATTTTTGTTTAATTTCTCATTGAAAATACATGCGCTGTTGTAAATTTTAATAATGCATAGATTTATTTCAAATAAATGCTAACCTAATAAAATAACGATATTGGATTTCATAATTGGACGGACCACCTCATATTATTCATGTAGAAAAATTGGGATTATACTTGTCATATTTTACTTGTAGGTAGGTACATATTTTCATATTATATATGTATCATGGATTAACAAGTTTATATATAGTAAATTATTTTGTTGTAATTCAAAAACATTTTTCATTGGGATTTAAAACGTTTTACAACATTTATAAAGGTACACAATTAAATTTACATAAAATTTAAATCAATTCATAATGTCTCATAATGTTATAGTTTATATTAAATTACTTATGGTATCATATAATATTTATAGCTTGTAATGGTTTAAGCGTATTATAAGTAAATACTTTCGAGAAATGAAAAAAAAATATACAAGAATATCAAATATTATTAATAATGAGGGTAATCTAAAAAATGTAATAAGAACTTTTTTCTTAAAAGCTTATAAATTATTGATTATAGTTAACTTAAATTTAAATTTTAGAAACTTTTTATTTCATAAATAAAAAATGAAAGCGAGAACTCGTTCTCGTCCGTGTATAGTAGGTTTTTAACTGCACTACGTCTTTAAGTAATGAAAACAAAATCTTTATTAATTATATTTTTACGAAAAATGATTCTGATAGGCGAAAGACAAAAATAGATCAGTACGACAGTACCTATCTATTTCTAAAGATAATTTATATAATACTATTATTAGTACCTAATTTCTTAGTATGGATGGTTGAAATTATTCTTAGCTATAACATTTCATAGGTACAATGATACAATTATTATAAGCTAATATTAATGTAGCGTAGAATGGTATTAATAGCACTTAGTCTTATAAATAGCTTAGGGTATTAAAACACATTTTGTTGTTTCTAGTAAATAATGTATTTTACCGACGTAATAACCTAACATTTTGAATCCTAACAATTAGTTTTTTTATTTAAATTACAACATAACATATAATATCTAATACCATAAGCTGAAAACTAATCATTATTTTTCGTTTAATATAATATTTTGTCAAAAATACAATTTCAAATGTATTTAACACCTTAACGGCCGGTGGTCGTATAATAGGTTTTTGTTACACACCAGACATTTTTTCATTGTTATTCCAAATTTGTATGTAGTATGTTCTTGGAAAAACATTTAAAAATATAAAGAAAAAAATGTATTACATCAAAAACGTTGTAATTATTTCAGCTACGCCACGACACTTTTTTCAGCGCATTAGTGCAGCGCCATGGAAAAGATAATAATACAAAAACAAATTCATTTACGGTCGTTGGCAGTCATGTGGCATGGTAGTTATGATCAGCTATGAGCGCTGGCGGACACAATAACGTATACAATTTGTGAATAACAGATGATTGACTTATTTATATTTTTATTTTTTTTAAACGCTTTAAGATCTACTTCATGAAAACATTAAAATAACTAATATTCAATCTTTATATTAATTAAAATTGAAAAAAATATTACACATTTTGAACTCACAAGTAATTGCAAAATTTAGTGTCTATGGCGAGTTTTGTGAAACTTTAAACGACTGTAAAGAAATTTTAGAAAGGAAGAGCTTGATTTTTTGATGTTTCATAAGCTGAGTTGGGTTTCTCATACAAATCTGTTTTCTACATATACGATTTAAGTATAGAAGTTAATAAAATGCAGTGCTTAAAAAGGATTTTAATTTAAATAATAATTAATCTTGTCATAGTACCATGTTTTGGAAACGTCAAATAATGTATTCGAGCAATAATGTTTTGTTATAACAATATTGGTATACCAATGATAAAAAAATACAGTCTAATTTAGCCTATTCATTTAATAGATTGTATAGTAACTGCGTAAGAATAAAATATAGTCTTATTATAAAGATCGGTATGGACAAGTTTTTCATATAAATTACTATAAATTAGTCAAAATATTTTGAAAATTTCATTGTAGGTATATATAGGTAGACAATTATAATTGGATGAAAATTAATGATTAAGCTGAATATGATTTTAATTTCTACGATTAATGTTTTCGAATATTAAGAAAACAACAAATATAAAAATTATTTTATGATTTTTAACTACAAAATATTTTACATATTTTCGTGCTTTTAGTACATTTCGTAAATATTTAAACGCTTATAAAAAAATTTTGCTAGTGTATTTCTATATTAATTGAATGATTTTGTTTGTGTTTTTTATTTATTTTTAAATGTAAGTTTTTGAAATCTATACTAGGTAATAATTAATATTTTCTGTATAATAATTTAATATAACAGAAGTAAAAATTAGAAAAAAGTTGGCATTTGAAAATAGTCATCAATGATAGCTGAGGGAGACACATATTATATTAATTATTTTTGTATTTTCGACTCACGAACATATCAAGAAATTTATATTTATATACTTATTATTTACATTACATATCTATTTGTTGTTTTTTAAATTATTTATAATTTTAATAACATTAAAGTGGCCAATGTTTTGTTATAATATTTTGCTGAATTATTTATTTAGAAACAAATAAACAATATTTGTTGTCATAATAATTGTTTCTACGTGGAAAGACAATGAATATACTATATAATTTAATAATTTATAGTGAGTACCTAGGTAATACATTTAGTTTCAGAAAATTTCTCGAAGGAATAATTCATGAGTACAGTTTTTGTCACGATGTAAAAAATACATTATTTATTTGAAATTGTTATAAAATCGTGTTTTTGTTTAAAGATGATTTAAAAAAGCACTTGAAAAGTCAGACAGAGATTTAGGTTTAAACGAAGGTTTAGTTTTTCTAAATAAATATAGCAAACTCAGGTAATTTTATGTATTAATAAAGGATAAATAAAGGATTTCTATTTGTAACGATAACTATGTATTATATACGCTCTTTTAAATTAATTCATTACCACCATGGTTTTTAATTAATATTATTGTACTAACAAATAATTCAGCACACTTTCAATAGTACCTATATTCTATCTAAACACACTTCCCGTCTGAAAATAAAAGTACGATAATTATTATCTAACATACTTATAATAGTGAACCTAGCGTCCTAGACTATCAAAACCAAAAAACTAATATTCTACGACGTATTAAATTCATATGTTATATTAGATATAGTATATCATACTGATTTGATTAATACGATAAATTTTGATATGACTATAATATTGATAAATACATAATACTTTATCTTATTCATTAAGTTTAATTATCTGAACGGTTAACTGTAGTTTTTCTTGAAATATTATTGACGTTTTGAAAAACATTTTAGGTCAGGAAAGTTACATCTTTCGGGCTGTATGCGTGGATCTCGACCACACTATATCATACTTCTGGAATGATACGTTTAGAAAACAATATGGTCGAGGGTGAAGTATTGCAATAATAGTTTATAAAAACACGTTTAAATGGCACACAAACAAAATATTTCAAAGACCAGTGTGACGACATAAACGCTATTATATAATATTATACTATATTGGACATACACGACGCACTCACACACACACACACACATTCCAAATTTGAAGAATAATATTATTCGAATGAAAAAAGTTCATTATTTCAGTGGACGCCTACGAATTGGTTCCCAAGTCCAAATTACCGAATTGTCACCCAAGGAGCGTAGTTTATAATTAGGGCTAGGCCGCTAGAATTTAAATGCTATAAAAAAAAAAAATGCAAGATATATATTTGGCTCATTAAAATTATGCAAAAATATGCAATTAATATTATATAGAAAAAACAATATGAAATATAGACTGAAAAATTTTTTTTCTTAACTATAAACGCTATTAAAATAATATATTACACGAAACAGTCACATACATTATTGTGTTTTAAATGTTCAAAATTGAACGATATTTTGTTAGACATTAATATGTTCTTATATTTACTAAAACTCTGTTCGAAATCACACGAAGTAAAAATCTATTAACAAAATATACCATAAATTATGGTTTTTTAGTATTTTTATAGTCAAAATTTGCAATAATATGCAAAAATATGCAAAATAGGAACACCACAATTTACATTATCTTAAGGTAATCGGTGGACATAAGTGACAAAATAACTGCAGTTTTTTTTTTTATTCCACTGCACAGATACATCAATTTTAGGGGTGTATAAAAAATTTAGGACCGATTGTTACGTTTATGTTGCTAGTCAAACTAAATAGAATCATTTAAATGTTATATTCCAATAAACCAAAAATCAGATTTTAGTACTTTTTAAGATAGTTTTTTTAGATCATCATTTTATTTTTTAATAAAAATTCTTACTTTTTATTATCACATTCAAAAGCAGAATATTTTTTTGAAAATTTTAACACATTTAGATTTTGAATATCAAGTGTTCTACAATAAATATCTTGCACCGAATTTTCAGATTCAGAGCACCGAATGAATTGATTTTAATGATTTTACCACGATTTTTAATCTTTTCTATTTTTTTTTTTTTTTACAAGAAGTAGTTGAAAAATAGATTCGATTTTCATCAAATTGTAATATGGAGAGGTTAAAATTTCGAAATTTTTATGTTAGTATTTATTAATTTTTTGTATAATTTTAAGAATATTTCGACTCTTTTTAAGTCATTTATAGACATTTTCAATTTTCAATGTTTCTTATTATTATAGTATTTCTATAAATTTTGATAAAAATATTTTTAACAATGATCGTCAAAATTACACACATTTCGCAAATTGTTTGCAGTTTAAAATACATAGCATGTAAAATTTTTTTAGACGTTAAAAATTAAATTTTGGACTAAATTGCGCATCTATTTAAACTATGAATAACTATATTCATTATTTTGAATAATTTAGAATTATTTTTCATACGACTTTAAAATATTATATATTGTTATATTTTATACACACGATGATCTTTTTAAATACAATGTTTTAAGTTTTTGTTAAAAAAATAATTCAACCTACTGAACATAAAATGTAGTACATAAAATTAATAGTAAAATAAATTACTTTACCTAATATGAATATCAAAAAACATAACATAAAAATATATTCTTAGTTATATAGGCTGAGCACTGATATACTGCTCAGAATCGTTTTTTAGGTGTAGGTGTACAATGATGTATTATCATTGAATTCAAATTCAAAAAACATCCATCACAGTGACCCACTGGACAACTACAGTTTATCACAGCAGTTCTCACTTACCACCTTTTTTTTGTGCTACGTTACATAAGTCAACCCGTGAACCCAAATCCTTTAAAATGTACATAAACTATTTTATATTATATGAACCTATAAATAATTTGATTTAAATAAAACGTCAAATTTAAAACAAAAAGAACATACAAATCTAACAAATATTTGAATATACACAAGGTTTTTTTTTTTTTTTTATATAAAACAAATCGTTTAAAGGCATTGTTCATAATGATTAATAATCAATTTAATTTTGGAAGTTAAGTATTATAATTTATAAATAAGTTATTGAAAATAAAATAAAATAAATTGTAATCACCGATAATTAATTACCATGGAAACAACTATCTATAAAATATTTATTACTAGTTGATAATAATTTGTTTGGTGAGAACAAAATGTATAGCAAATAACTAGTACGCTTTAACGGTGTAGTGTATTCAATTTTGAACTTTTCATCCCCTCCTTTCCCACTAACCTTATCAAAATCACATTTAATAATAATAGAATATTTCTATAATTGACAGCCGAATTATACATTTACACTTTCTTGTTATTTATTTACACAATGAGAGTAGATATTATAATATTCATACACGAATTTGTTTTAGAGAACTGGCGTTATTCTCGCTATTTTACACAATGTCAAAACTGCTTTTTTAAAATTCATATCAGATCAAATTATATCACTTTCTATTATTGAAAATAGAATTAGTGTTTTTCAAACTAAAACTTAAGACATCATATATTCCCGACGAAGATCCGTCATCTGTGCGTTATTTTTCTTTGTGTTCACGAAGTATAATATTATAAGCATTTTTTTTTTTTGTAGGAAAAAATAAATGTCTTCGTGATTGTTGCTCAAATTTTATGATGTAAAAGTTTTATTTATGTCTGTGTTTTTACTACATCATATAATTAAATAAAAAATCCATTATTTCTGATATTTTTAATATTTAGATACATCATATTTACTTCCAATATTTACCCTTTATAATATATTCAATCAATGTCTCACCATACACTCAACTTTATTTGACTTACATTTTTTATATTTATTCAAATATTCTGACTGCTTAAGTTGTTAAATTTACATTTCATTAATTGTATACATAATCTTTTTTTACCATATTATATAATAGTAATAATTTTCAATAATATAATTTTATTTAACATTTGGTTACAAATTTAAAGTTTTATATGATAGACATGATTGCAACATAGATTACAATAACAAAAACTAACATAATGTAATTTCAAATTAACATCATTTTTAGTAAAAAAAAAAATTACGCAATAATATGACCTATAAAATCGAACTGACTTGAAATTGATTTAGCTTCAAACTAAAACTGAACGTTAAATTCTTTAGACTGTACTATCGTCTTCAGCACAAAAATATACATATTTGGAAAAATATCCAATTCATAAAAAAGAGTGCCAATTGAAAAAAAATTTACCTCTGCAAATATGTAATATTGTTCCCAGCAAGGCCATAACTGGATAAAAATTGCCAAGGGGTCCAACATTTTTTTAAATATATAAATACTGATTACTTGTCATTTTTATCTATAATTTATGATAGGTAAATATTTCTACTTTTAAAAATTTCGGGGAGAGGTCGAATCCCTTGACCCCCAAGTTACGGCCATGATTCCCAGTAAAATGCTGTATTCAATAAAAAAATATTTATTCTAGATAGTGTAATTATGTTTTTGCTTTTAAATTTTCAATTCATACTTATAGATGAATATAGATAAAAAAATTGTTTTCGTTATACCTTCCAATTTTTTAGGGTAAAAATTGTATATGTTGGTATATACGTGAAATACCTTATTATATATACTTATAAACGATGCATAATATTATAATGAACTTGGATAGTTACCTATACTACTTGAATTCGTCTATTTGACCGGTAATTAATTTATAAATATTTGTGAGTTATGAGAGTGCTGATAGCAATATAAAATAAAATGTCAATATTAAATATACAAATAAGCTATAATTCATAAATAAGACATTTGTATGAATTATTTTTTACGATGGTAAATATTTGTATCCAAAATGTGAAAAAATAATTTTAGTGCGTAGGTAGTTTAAATTTTATATTGGTCGTATAATACGAATCATCGTTTAGTGAAATATTGTCAATTTGTATACTCGTTTTATTATATAATTTATTAATATATACATATATATATAAGTACCTACACTATTTTGAATCAAATCACCAAGTGAATGTAAAGAGTTTTATTTGGATGAAATAAAATGGCACAAAAATTATTGCCCATAAAATGTTTTGGGGGTTAAAATCAAACTTTATTTTCCAAATATGTATTCATTTCATGCGTTCATATAATATAATACGTTCAGTCAGTGAAAAAGTCGATGAGTTTTTCAAATTTATTTGTTATTATTATACTGCTATTGCAACAATATTGGCAAACTTCTGAAACGGCACGTTTATTTTCGAATATATCCATTATATTTCATAGGTGAAATGATATTTATTATTATGTTTTTAATTAAATAATAGTTTTCTGCGGTATCGAATCTAAGTCTAGAAATTGTATTCGATGAATCGTTATTAGAATTTAAAGATTTAAAAAAGAATTCATCAAGATTATGTATAATAGGTATGCCAATTCATTGTGATCGAACTTCCGATGACCTATATATCGTATACAAATAATATTTATAATATTAATTAAAACCAAACAAAATCAATATAAACTATCTTTAAAAATAATTATTTTAAAACTTTGAAATTGGCAGTGGTGGATTAGAGGGCTTGATAGGGTAAGAGGGTAAAAAGAGCCTAACCTTACCACAAACACACCAAAACAAAAACAAGAAATAAAATAAAATACGTTAAAATGACTATTGGTAATTATTACTAATTTATATTGAATATTTTTATGCACTCACGATAGTGAATTTAGAATTAAATGACATTATTAAAGGTATTGTTTTTTTTTCTACATTTAACACATATTAACCAAATGAATTAAGTATATGCTTTTAAAATCCTAAATTTTCTGTAATTCGCTATAAATTTACAATAATTTAAAACTATTTTGAGATACTTGGGATGAAAAATAACACTATTCGACATAATATTATCATATAAACTATTATAGATTACAACATGTTTAGCTATTGAGTATTGATACATACGAAGTTAGGATTATTTGAAATATTATTTTTACGAAATCACTCGAAATTAAAAACGAAATCAACTTACAAACGTGTACTTAAATTTTAATTAGTCATTAGTGGTATACCTACGCAAATAAAACAGGAAATAATTCGTGTTCAACGATGTTCTATTTTATCCCGACACCAATCAATAATTTATTTAATAAATCCCGATCATATTATGAAGATTCAACAAAATGTCGTACAAGTTCAACGTACCTTTATTATTATAATAAAGTTTGTTATGATTTTCTCAATCATGATTCTGAATTCGCCATTATAATATAATATATTAAATATAATTCTTACGTATATAATACTCGTAAATACAATTTTTTAAAGCACCCGTTGATTTTTAACGAGTTTTATTTACGTAACATTATAACTATTAATATCGATATAAATTCGCAGCGTGTGGGATATGCTTTAACGACTCAATTCAGTCAGCTAATAAACTGAAGAATGCACCACTGTGAGATGTTATACTTGAGAAATTTATTTTTTAAGACATTTCTGTAAAAAGATTTTTAGTATTAATATTCTTGAATTTTTTGAAATATCTGTAATTTTGTTTTCTTAAAAAAAACCTAAATTTGTGTAATTTGTTCCATCGAAACTATACAATATACAATATATTATAAATATTCTTTAATTTTACATATATATATTTTTGGTTTGAATTTATTATTTTTAATTTAAATATTCTTTTTAAATTCAACCTAATTAGTATAATGTTTTATCATTATTTGTGCTATTTCAGTAGCAAATATGAAATACAACAACAGTATTGTCCTTTTATTAAAGCATATTTTACATTAGTAATAAAAACAATAATTTTAAGGGTTTTAATAGTGTGGCGAAATTTTCATTTAAGAAATTTCTTTTTTCTTACTAAAATCAGGTATGCGTGCAGCGGACGGATTGCCAAGTTCTTATTTTCATATTCATATTATTGAAAAGTTACGAAAAGCGCGTGTATATACCGACGTCAATAGAATAACACATACATTATTTAATAAGTGTTAGCGGTATTAGGCTTATAAATTAATTTTTTTTCCTTTGAAAGTGGCGACCCTCTTCATTGTAGTATGCTCCACGCCATTTTAATAATACATATTTACGTATTATAATATTATAACCGTTGTGCCGTGACTACATTGTACCGATGTATGATGTATTGTCGTTTCCATTAGGGATAACAACAGATAGTTTTGTGTTGTTCCCCAAATGTTACAATGTAACGCTCATAAATATTTTATTTTTCAACTGTTGATGATTGAGGATCTGAGAAAACGTATTTCCCCCACGGTGTCACTCAAGCGAGCTTTAATAACTTCGGAGAGCCGCTCGACAATTATATTATATGGGTACGAAATAAAATGTAATGAAACATATTATAATATTACGGCACCATAAATAATTATATATTTATAGAATTTGTATAGTTGTACGTTGCACCTACAAGGAGCTACGATACGCGCAATTCTGAGAATTCAATAAATATACATACACGATACACTTGATGCTTTTTAATCGAGCAACGCCAATACATTCTGTTTTTGAACATTTCTTCGTTTGATATTCCGCCGATTCCCATTGCAGGTAAAGAATGTTTATGAATTGTAATGCGCAGCACGCCGGACGCGAAACTTTTGGAGTTTGGAAATTATTTGCATAACCTAATCTTTCTGCACACGGTAAAATCATTATAATAGTGTCACGAAAATACGTTCGAATAGAGTAAAAAAAAAAAAACTATTATGTTTCGAATCGTCACCATTTACAATAATTTAAGGTGAACATTCAAGTATCACAGAGTATATTGTAACAAAGCATTGGTACATTTAAAACATTAAGTAGTGTAGTATATTGTAGACATTCGTCTAAATAATATTATTTAATATATATGGGGGAATATTTCTAAATAAAATGATTAACATAGGACAGGCCGGTGAAGCAAAATGTGCTGAGGCAACAAAAAGATTTTGTATATAACACCGCGGTACGCGCAGGCACGGGGCAGTCCCGCTGTCGCTGAGTAAGTCGGTGAGAGCGTGAAGCGACGATCGTAGTACGGGCTAAGCGATATGGTATTTTTCATTGTTTTATTTTTCGTTTGTTTCTAATTTAATAAAAAGTGTTTCCGACCTGAACAACCCGAGTTGAATATTATTTAAGTCGTTTTTCGTAGTGTGAGCTACTAACAAAATAATAAGACATTATAATACTATTTTTCTGTCAGTACTCGTTATCGTGGTCAGTTGGAAAATAGTACTATTTCGTCTAGGCCAAAGAGAACCCACTCTCAAACATCCAGTACTCGTTATCGACGTCAGTTGATTGAGAGTAAAGCAACCTTAGATTTATATAGTATAAATCCTGTGGCATCTTATAAAACTAGTCTTTGTGCAGTACTCGTTATCGTGGTCACCAAAGATCGGTTGCGTAAACTCTTACTGCAGGTATCGATATTTACTTGTTTGACGGTTTGGACATTTAAAGCCGAAATGCCTATTATATACCCACGTCAGACTCTGGCACGGCGTATACTAACCTATAGGTATTAATTGTTTTTCAACATTTTTCATTTGCTCATCTCTCCTCGAAAATTTTTAATTTTTTTTTCCCTTATATTTATTGGTTAATTCACTTTTGATTTTCAACCTACAACTAAAAATGTAATCCATTAACTCAATTATTCTTGACAGCTTAAAGTCAAGTCTTTTCGAAAGGCTCTAATATATGTTTCGTTTGTAGATACGAGGGATCGGTATATCGATCAACTAAAGGTAACGAAAAATTAGTTATATCTTATATCAATTCATAATCCTGGTACATACCTACACTAATATTAATAACTGATTTATCAATAACTATCATCACTACTGTTTTATAAAAAAAAAAAAAATAAAAACATATAACCACTGAAAACATGACATCAAATAGGTTCTCAATACAAAAAACCGATAATATATGTTCAGTACTATATAAAATGCATGTTATATCTATTTTATAATACATAATAATTATATTCAAAAAAAAAAAAAAAAAGAATAACGTGTATTTTGTATACGAATGTTTTTTTTTTTTTTTTTAAATATAAAATGATTTTTAATTTGTAACTTGAAAAAATTACTTATATTGACTTAATTATATTTTCCCGAAGTAAATAAATTATTATTTTGTTTTTTTAGATGGTTGTGTAAGAGACACATATGAATTCAACAAATTCAAATAAAAAATAAAAATTTGGAAATTTCAACTTATTCAAACGTTTATCCGTCTAGAATCTATAGACTCTTGATGGTATGGAGAAAGGATGGAAAAGGAGAAATCACATCTATCGAGCTATGGTCGACATAACCACATAACCAAAATACAGGGCAGAGACGAAATCTCGGGGGATGCACAATATTCAAATCAATAAAGATAATTTTATATGACTTATGTAACTACCAAAAGATTTCAGTTCAAATGATGTTTTATACATAAGTTATAAGTATAAAATATATAAATAACAGATTACAACTAACGATAAGAATATATTATTGTGTTGTAATTTAAATATTTAATTTAAAATAATATTATCATATCTTTTCAGTGGGACCAGAAGACATAATAAAAACGTTCGATAACATTGAATACCAATATCGCCAAAACCGATATCCATCGTATTCAGTGCTCGACCAATCAATCAAGAATATATGATACGCAATGGACATTTTTACATTTTAGGGGATGGTCAAATTTTTTATTAACCAGAAATCCTGTGGAATGAAGATACAATATCTTAAATAATTTTTATCTCACGCTCTTAAGTTTTAATAAATGATCAAATTAGATAAAATATTTAATCAACAATTATTAATGTTAATGAAAGTATTTATTTCATTTTTGGTATTTTTTCACTTTTAAATCTAATTTCTAGAATAAAAATACAATATGTTACCATATATATATATATATATATATTTTAGCAAACAAATTTAAAAACATACCTACACATATTTTTTCTTGTTTTTATAATGTCTAGTAGTCTTTTTATAATAGATACATTAACGAATTGTAACTGTAACATATATTCGTCTTTAACCAATTTATTACCTCATAATATATTGTATATAATATACTAACTTGAAAAAATGTGCACGCATGTTGCAGACCTTAGTGTGATTGTAGACATTTCATGTACAAGTGTATACAAATTTTAGAAAAATCTCTTTTTGAATAGCATACCGGAAGCATTTAATGTCATAATGATATTTTATCATGACAATTGTTATCAAATTATTCTAAAAACCTAAGCTAAATTCTTTTAAAACATAAATACTATATGATAATAATAAATTAATTGATAATATTTAAAATCTATCAAAAGATAGAAGATTAAAACTGACTTGGATTTATAGGAGTGCTACTGTTCATATATAATCCCCTTTTAAAACTTACGACTATAACACACTATGATAATAATATCATAATATAATATATTATATATATTATATGTGTGTACGTGTGCGCGCGCGCATGTTTCTATTATTATTAAAAACAATTGTGAAAATATGTATCTAAATAAGTATTTGAATAAATATATATTTAAATAATTTTCAATCATGATTATCCGAATAAAAAAACATTTGAACGTATAACTTGAAAATATATTGTTTTTTTTTTAAAAGTTATTTGAATAATTGTGTTTGAAAATTATACACGAATAACATTTTATCCAAATAATTATTAAAATACAGATTTATCCAAAAAACGCACTGCTCATACAATATTACCTATATAATATGGTTGTATTTAAAAAAGTAGTCACACTCAGATAGCATGGTTGTTAGTAGGCAATCTCAAATCACTGAGCATCTGATTATTACAGAAACCTTGACCACATTTATTTAGAAGAATTCGAAATTAAGCACAATGGTGTGCCATAAAAATATGAATTCTATTTTATTTAGTCATATGAAATATTTTGGTGTAAATAGTGTTTAACGTCTACGATGTTTCTTTTTTTCTGGCATAACTTTACTTGTTAATCAGAAGTACAGTCTTACAAGAATGTATGTTGACAATGTGTGGCAACTTTTAAGGAGTCCGTTTTATCTGAAAATATTTCATCAGCGCCATATTTTAGTCGAACAATGTATTAGATATGTGAAAAGTTTAATATTTTGTATTTTCGTCAAAACAGTATATTCTGAAAAATATTTCATCAAAACGGTAGAGCTGAAAATAATGTACATCGAGATTAAAGCTGTTGAAAATATATCATATGAAGGTAGTTTCCAAAAATTATCTTGTATAAATCTTTTAGTAGCTAATGAGTAATTATTAAATATAGCTATAAGGAAAATATGTTTTTGAACTTAACTGGCACATATTATATAAAATATTTTAAGATACACAAATTTAATGGAAAAATCAAAATACTAAAAGACACAACATTATATAAAATATTTTTAGAATAAAAAAATCATACAATGACTTTACTATGCATATGAAAGATATTTTTTATTTAGATTAATATTTTTTTACACACTATTTGAATAAAATAATATGAAATAAAAATGATAAATAAGTTTAAATGTATTAATATTATAACAGTATACTTCTCATCAAATAAAATATTTTGAAGATTACAAAATCAATAAATATGTTTTTTAATTGTATACGAAAATATGTATAAAAAAACGTTTCTATTAAATTCAAAATTGACTGAATCATGAGAATTATTAACAAAATAAATATATATATATATATATGATGTGTTTACAATATATTTATAAAAGTGTTATGTTTTTAAATATAGTTACTATAATTTCTACATTGATACAGGTATAATACTATAATTTTGTCAATCTGAATCACTGAATATTGAAATTATTTTATTTTTATTTATAAAAGACCTTTTTACGCTCAAAAAAATAAGTATAAAACATTAAATGTTTAAAGTTCAAACTAAATTAAAGTCAGTTAATGTAATCAGACTTTAATATCTAAGAAATATTTAAATTCAATATAAATAAAATATTACCAATTGCATAAATTCAAAATGTTATTATTATTTTTTATTTTTTTATAAACAAAAATAAAATAGTATTGTAAAATGTGTAACCAAATATAATAATAATATAAACAAACTAGAAGTTAAACCAAGAAAGTTTTTTTTAATGTTATAGTGTTATATAAATATAATAATATATAAGTAGTATATTATCATCATATTTTGTAGTTTTACATTCAAATGTATTGAAGTTTAATACTTTTTGTTTAAAAATAAACTTTTATTTTTTTTTTTTTTTTGTTAACAATAATTTAATAAAAAACATTTTAACTTTTTTCTTTATTCTGATTATTTTTTTAGTTTTATTTAAACGAAATTCGATTTTGGTGACCATATAAAAAAATTTAAAACAAAATATTATTATTTTCATATCAAACCTATATACAATATACTATCTCTATTTTGTTTGGTACTTGGTCTATAATGATAAAATATTTTATAAATATTTCCCTTTTTACTGAATAATAATAATAATAATAATCAAAAAACGTTTTGATTAAAGTGCTGTAGGCCATTTTATTCAGCATTGTTACTGTTTGTTATTCTAATAGTTTTTAAAATATAATACTAAAAAGAATGGAAAAATTATTAATTCGTGAAAGTGAAAGGACAAAAGGTAATATTCATATTATTAAAATGTTCTTGATATTTTTTTTTTTTTTTTGCAGTGATAAACAAAAAAAAACAATCATTTTAATAACGTGAAATAAATGACAATTATGAATACTTGTTAAGTTTTGTAAAAGAACAAAACGTGTACAATGTTGAAATTTTCTTAGAATAATTGGACACAAGTGCGGACAAAAATAAAAAAAAAATATACAAACACAATATAATGTTCGATACGGTTCGATTTATTGTATTGTATAAAATATAAATTATCAAAGGCAGGATATTGTTAACTTAAGAACGTACACATTACTATAATGTACAATGTACATGGAAACGAACGAACCCATTAAATCATGTTGTTTTCTTTTTTTTTTTCAGATAACAACGTTGACCGTTTTCAGAAAATTTACTCGGGGAGTCATTTTTGCCACAAAATAAAAACATCAAACAAAGGCGTTATATTTCAGAGATCCCGAAAGCCGATTTGATTTCGAACAATATGGTTTAATATTAAAAAAAACTTCTATTATTGCTTTTTAAAACACGTTTTGTGCCGAGTGTCGAAGGGCATAATGATGAATACGAATTATATGTATATACTTATTTATTAACATGTCCACAATCATCGAAAATTATAACTATACCTATACCTGCATTATGATGGTATTATTAATTTATTATGGTAATTTAGGCAGAATGATAAATAATTTTGTATTTTAACGTCAAGAAAAAATATTTAGGTTTCCATGTTTGTTTGCTTCAAAGTTCCATCTCGTTCCACTGCCCCATTCTATGTAGTACTGCTTGCCACCACCAACTAAATTTGACTAACGAATCTTTAAGAGGTGTTTAATTTCGATTGGCAATGCAAATTAAATAAAAAAATTAATATTTTTAGTATTATTTTTTTTATAATTTAATTTATTAAATCCTGCCTTTATAACGATTTGTTGTTCAACTAATTATAAATAATTTCTGGATTATAAGCTGTTATTATTGTATATTATCTGCTATCTTAAATGTTTTATGTTCTAAAAGGCCAACCCGCATAATAAAACTTAAAATAAATGTACGACTCAGTACTACATTATATATATATTGTAAAATATGCAGTCTTGTCAAACAAAATTTTTTAATGTATACAAATACTACAGATATAGAAACATTAAAAAGGTATTAATAATTGATACATTCAATTTTTTTTCCAATTTATAAATCGACAAAATCAAATTTTTTAACACTTTCATATTGTCTTACACTATTAATTATTATCATTGTATAACATTTTGTACCACATCATTTGGTGTAATTATAAATTCTTCATCGAAGTATTTGAATCTTCGGTTAGATAAAAATCACACAGAAAAAATAGGTTTATTATTGTCAAATGCGTGCATAAAAGTATACAAACATTTTAAATTAAACTATTAATAATTTTTAATAAACTAAAATTGAACAATATACAAATAAAAAATACAATACTTCGAATGAGTTTGTAATATTTTATATTTTTATATATTATCGATAAAATGTACATATTGATTTCTTAGTTTTTTTTTTTCGTTTTCTATTTTACGATAAAATAAAAAAATATTAAATAATCCAAAAATAAAGAGTACCTATTTAAATAATAATACTTAAATTTTAATACAGATAGTTTGAGAAAAAAATTAAAATTCTTATTTTATCATTTAAAAGCGCCTAATTAAATACTCATTTACATTAGACACATTATTGAAAATATACAATACTACTAGGTACTACGACTACACTGCTTACTTCTGATTTATATTATTATTATGAAAGTCATTTAGTATTTGAACAAAATAAAGTTTTACGATTATTTTATAAAACAATAATATTATATACCGATGGCGTCCCGCTTTATTTATACCTATACGGCTATACCATAGTTATATTTGTAATCTACTCGCGTAAATCACACGGTGTGATAAAACATTAAGTGGTGTAGTCATGACAATTAATAAAGTTTTAATCGTAATTTTTCAATAACGCCAATGGTTCAATCAAATAGCGTTTTTTACCCTAAACCTGATAACGACAGTTTATTGTCGGCGAAAAAGAATGAAGTTTGTTTAACCGAATATTATAGTTTTTATATACTTATTGTACAGTGTAATTCAGTCACGTTTTTTAACGTCTCTACGTTTTCGTTTTTACGTATCCGTACTCGTGATTCTGTCAATATTACTTTAAAAATATCATTATCGATGTTAATATAAATACTTGTTATAAGCCTACAAAAATCGTTTTCTTGTATAATTTTAAATTTTAAACAAAGCGGGGATATACGGAGATGCGCATATTTCTTTTACAATGATGTGAAATGTAATTTTTTTTCAACTATAAAAACTGTCATGTTCAAGATCGAACTTTAAATAAGCTGTTTTGTCCCTGATAATTTTCTCGGAGAGTAAATAAAGAGTACATATAATGTAAAAACACTATCGGTGGAGAAGTATTAGCAGTCAAACATAAATTTATGTCTAATTTAACTTATTCATTTAATTATTTATTTATATAGAAATCAAAGTATATCATTTTGGTTACAGTGTTACGAAATTCGATTGATCAAATAACATTATTTCAAAGGCGCTTGCTCACGTTGTTTCAAAATAAATTAATAGGTAATAAAAATAAATCAATTAGACGTCAAGTTAAAAAAAAAACCAAGTTAGCACAAGTTCTATTCTGAGTCAATAAAATACAATTACCAAAGTTGTATGAAATGACTAATATTTTAATAATAGTAATAATCATTGCCAATAATTCAAATTTCGATAAAAATAAGTATTTAATCATAAATAAATATGCACTTAATTCAAGAAATATACAATAAAAATACGTTAAGTGATTTAAATATGTACGCACTTAAAAATGGAAAATTCCTTAAATATAAAAAAAAAACATTCTGTTAAACTTTTCTGCTAGTTCATTAGTCATAAAATTAACAATATATGAAATAAACATATAAGATATAAACAAGAAAAATATATCCATATTTAATTAAGTAGGTAGGTACGTATCTAAATTATTAAAAACTGTGTACCTAATAGCAAAATATAATAATTTTGAGAGTCTTTTAAATTGTAGGCGTCATTTTATTTTAGAAATATTATTTTATAACTCTAAGTAAAATTGTAACTGAATAGAATTTTCTAATATCACATGTGATAAGAACTACTTCTATTAAGTTTTCTACAGTCTACACATAATTACTTAAGAAATGGAAAAAATACATCTAAGAATAATATGTGCGTGTATGTCTTATATTTTGTAAACACAGAATGAACTTAATTTCATGTTACATCAATTTATCATTAAACATACAAAATAGAAAAAAAAATACATCGCACTAAAATTTAATTATCTTAAACGTTTCTCCTGCCTTCTATATTAAAAATTAATTTTTCCGCGTCGATTTCAAACAAATTCAGAGTAAAAGCGAAAAAATTCAAACTACATAATCATATACTATATATTTGCAAAATAAATTTTGATTTTAATGAGCTATTGAAAACAGTCTTGAATAAAATACAATAATCTCAAATATTTGTCAATTTTTTTTTCAACATCTTTAAGAATGGCTTAGATATAATGTTTTAATAACCAATTGTTAATGCCTTGATTTTAAACAATAATCAAATAAAGACAATTGTATAAATTTTAGACCACTATTTAGAACATAATTTAAAAAAAATATATTTGTCTAGTAATACCTCAAAGCTTTTAAAAATTGAACCCTATACCTGTCCACATAAATAATAATGTCATACCTATAACGTCGAGTTTCAGTAGGTCCAATAACAGCAATCTACAATAATAACATGATAATATATTACCACTATAATATTTAATAGTAACGATAAAAGTAATTAAATGTTGTAGTATGCAGTTGATAAACTAATCAAATAGTAACATAATATATCATATTTTTTTCGTTTTTTGTTAGTTAAGATTTAGTTTTTCATAATGGTAAGTTAATATTTGTATTAAACTTTTAACACTCAAGTAGGTACCCATAGTTTAATTAATATTTATTTTAAAAAAATTAACATATAATATAAGTGTGATAATTGGCATAAATATAATTTTTATTTTTTCGGTAATCATTATCATAGTATTAATTTTAAGTTATATGATAAGTAAAACTTGTAAATACTTTGTAACTTCTTTGTTGTATATTGATTTGTTATATTTAATTTGATATGTGTATTTCTATAATTTTCCACTCAGTAAGTACTTGCTCGAGTGATACTTACTTATAAGTTTCTTTCAATATTAGCTTAAGTGTTCACAGAATATTTTAAGTTCAAATGCGCCTTCAGTGTCTTATTTTAACATTTATAAATACTGGATAATCTTAACACTTACAATTAGCTGTATTTATCGTAGTAAATAATAATTTAATTTTTATCTTTGGTTTATATAAATTAATTTTTATCAAGTATTCGTTGTAATGTTATACTAAGTTAAAAAAAAAAATAAGGATTTCTAAGCATACTTAATTTTGTAATATTCATTTTAATTATTTATGATATTTAATTTAACAGACTTAAAAATATGTCAATAATTTATTGTATTAAAAAAAAAAAAAAAATGCTCAAAAATAATACTTAAATATGTTCTGATTACAGATTTATTAGGTAGACAATGCTTATTTTTTTATCTATATTAATATTTATAAGTAATATATGTCTATAATAATATCCTAAACCCTCATTTGTATTTGTAGTATCTAAAGGTAGCTAACAAATTGGTGCATTGCAATGTGCAATAGTTAATGTTAATTATATATTTTAAGTAGATAAAACGTTTTCTATTAATTTGATAAAATAAAAATACTTAAAAAAACGAATAAATATATTATTATACTTTAGTTCTTGATTTTGTATAGATATGATAATTATTAAAACATTAAAATAAATATCATACATTCATACCTTTGTTAAAGAACCAAAAATAAAATATACAAAATATATTATATACATATATATAAATAATTATATTCCTATAAAGTTTGACGTTAATTAAAATATGAGTATTATATTATCTATAAATTTAAATGTTGAACTGAATTCGTGTTAAACTTTATAAATGCATATAAGTGATATTATAATCTTAATAATAAATATTTAACAAAAAAAAAAAAAAAATACAAAACAATATAAATTAATATTAGAAAATGTAGTATTTTTGACATTTTTTAATTTCTATAAGAATCAACTTGCATAGATTCATACGATTAATCTTATATTGCAAAAATAACTAGTAATGTGTCAGGTGTTTTCATAATTTAGTTTTTTTTTATTTTAGTTATTCCTGATAATTTAAAAATATACTTGTAATTTTGTATTAACTTTTACTAAGTATATCTAATGATAGTTTTCTATCAAAAAAAATTATTGAAATTAATAAATAATAAACGTTCTAAACTTCTAATACATTTATCGCTGAGCATAAAATCTAAATGAAAAAAAAAAACAATGTAATATATTGAACAAGTTTACAAAAGTAACTGTGTTATGTTAACATTTTATAAATAATAAGCACAGAACTGAATACATCTCTCTAAACAAACTGTTATTGTGTATATTGTAGCTATAAATTTTGAGAGCTAGTAATTTAATAGGACAGATACAACAACTCTCGCAGTTACCTCATATAATGTCATTTGTATCAGTCTGAATTACATTTTTTATTTCACTTCAGATTTTGTATTATTATTGGCATTTATTTTTTACATTTGTTGTTAAGGGAATCACTGTATTGTACCTACGTGTTAAATTTGAATTTAATATCATTATGCACCAAAACCTTTTGTGAGTGGTGACTGTCTATCAGCCTTAAATATTTTATATCATATACGTTATATTATATTTAATAGAATTATATTATACTTTATTATACTTTTTAATCATAAAACAAAAAAAATTATATTTTTAAATTACAATAATATTGAAATCTAAAGTTAAATAATGTTTGTATTTGATTACCAGATTTACAATAACAACGTGTCTCGACTAATCGTTGTATCCTCTTGAAGATTTATTTAAATTCTATTTTTATAATATTATTATATTAGTATCAGTATTTAGTATTGAGTATTATCATTATATTAATACATGCTCAATAATATTTTTTATAATTCTATTGTTTTTATAATGTTATAAATTGTTTATAATATTGTTAATAATAGAAAATTTTAGATTACTGAAAATTAACGATTTCGTATTTGCCCCTAAAAATAATTTATAGCTTAATGAGCAAATTTTAAAATCACTACACATAATAATATATTATTAACTTACCTGATACTGAGTTTTCATTGTTATTTATAAATTATCATTTTATCTTAATAATATTCTTATTCTCATGTCTCGTGGTATTTTTTTGACAAATAGCATATAATTTAATCATCAAATGTTCGACTAAAGACTAATTGGATAATACAATTTTCTTTTTGAGTCGTCATTTAAAAACCAATATTTACCTTCATGAAACTTTTTAGTTTTAAGATTCAAGATTTTAGGAATTTTGTAATAGGTTGATATTTAAAAAAATTCAATAATGTGATGTGTTATGTGCGTTTATTTTAAATTTTGTGCTCTCAAAATAGTGCTAATTATTATAATTGATACAACACTAATAACACTACATACTTTTTTCCAAAGGTAATTAAATTATTTAGATATACATTAAAATTTTTTGGATAAAACAATATAATATATTTATAAATACATTTGTATTAATTATGAATAACATAAAATCAGAAAAAAATTCAATAACAGTACTTGTAAGTAACAATAGATTTATAATGAAGAATTTGTATTTTTAACAGGTTAATTTGTGAATCAAACAAAAAATAAACAACTGTTAAACTATTAATAACAATAATAATATTATAAGTGTATAACTGTTCAAAGGAAAAATACAATAAAGTATTAGACTACACAAGCAAGTACATTTGAATATAATGGATTTGCATAAATTTATAATGATTATAGTGAGTTAAATAAATTTAAAATATTCAACAGTAATAAATAAATACAATTAAAATGATTTTAAAATTATTATTCATATAAAGAGATACAATTTTTTTACTTATTATTTAAAATTTATACTTTTTAAGTAGGTATAATAATATTTTATACTAATATATATGAAATTAAACTATATTGATAATCATTAGTGAATCTACGTGTTTATGTATTTTTAGATTATTAGATTAAGTGATGAGTGTATTGATTTTACAATGATGTTTTTTTTTTTTAATTATTGAATCTATGTATTTTAATCAATCTCTATGTTAAGTAAATATTTTTATTCATCATTGATCTTAATAATAGTCTTGTATGACTAATTTATTTTTATGCAAAATATCGCGTTGCACTGCTTCAATTATCAAATGGTCACCCATCCGAAAACAAGCAGCGCATTATTTAACATTAAATAGTTAATTGTCTCCTAACTTTCACATCTGCTACAGACGTGATTTTACTCATTCAAGACATGTCTTAATTAATAATTGAAGTAATAATGTTTTACGTTTTATATATTATTCTATAACAATATATCTAATAAGTGTATATTTTATAAATTAATTATTTTTTCTAAATATTTATAATTCTTTTTATTCTTTACGATAAATTGTATAATCGAACATTAAAACATTTTTTATGCCTAAAAATAACAATAACAGTAGTAAGTTAATAATCTAAAACGAAATTATCATAATTTTTAAGATTATTCATTTATATATTATTCAAATAATTTAAACACCTTATTAATATATTATTATATTATTAACATTGTATGCAATCAACAGAGTTTTGAGTTCCTTTGCGATATTTTCAAGTTGTTAGTTGATTAATTACCCAAAAACTTAGTCGTATTGAAATACATCGATTAATAATTTTTTATATGTCTAAAATATGTTATACGATCGAATTTTGAATGTTTTATGCATATTTTATACTTAAATATAAATTATTATGATTAAAAACTACACTTATATCATAATATTATAACGATTAGAAACTACACTTACCTACATCTACATTTGTGTGATTTAATAAAACACAATGAAACATCTATTACTTATAAAATAAAACTAAATACTATTGACATTATTATTATTATTATTATTTTTTTTTTTAATATTTATTACGGCTTCAACATCAAAGTCATTAGCCGGGTACAGATATAATTTTCATTTTAAGTTTAATATTGTAATAATATTATAAATATTATATAAGACTGGGTTAGACATGATAGAGAATATAGAGCAGAGTAACAATAAAAGAAAAAAAAAGTTAAACATTATTTTTCATTACATGAAATACTTATATTCGTTGTACAGGTTAGTTATTTTAAGAAAATACATTAACAGTTTTTTTTTCATATGGCGTAGGTATAGTCCGGGAGTAATCCCGAAGGCCTAGTTCGAACGCCTATTTGGCAGAATTTCCATTTGGGCACCCGTAGGTTTCTGCCATACCCGTGGTGGGGGGTGACGACCTCTCTCTCCAGACACAGCGACTGCCCGAAGAGAGGTGCTACCCGTGACCGAGGTTCGAACCGGCGAAGGTGCGCATTACAACAGACGCCTTACAAAGCTCGGCCACTTCGCCCCCCCCATTAAAAAATTCAATTTTTTAATTGATTTAATGTCTTCAAGATTGTTGGAACAGAAAATATTTTTCTCTCTTGATTGACATTATTATTACGGTCGAGTCTTGATAACTCGAATTTGTTTTCGTCCCGATGGAATTCTTATGCACTAAATGCGATATTTGTAACTCGAAAAATACATAAGTCGAATTAATTTTTGCCTCCCTTGAAATTCGAGTTATCGAAACTCCACTGTATTATCATGTATCAAGTGATTCATTAAAAAGTATTAGGTATAGTGTTGTTATTGTATACGTTTTGATGTTAAAAATGAATCACTTGAACATGACTGAGAACCTTTAGCGTTACCCGGGGGACACCACGTGGAGGCGGTTCTCGTTGTCCCCCAAAAATATTTTGCCCTAATATCCATAAAGAGTGCAATAAAGATGATTATGTTTTATTCATATCTTATTCTACTGAAATTTCATGACAAATGTCAAAATTAAATTACTAGGTAATATAATATGAGCCGAAATGTATTTTTTTATTAATAATAAAAGATTTGTGTCTGACAATCAGTAGTATTTCTCCTTAATCAGGTTTGAATTTATTGTACAGTCTAGTTAAAAATTGAAAAAATTGCACGTTCGTGATATTAGGATAAGAATATTCCAATGTCTATAATAAAATAGGGTTCAATTTCACGTCAATATTATCGAGCGAAAAATTAGCATTTGTATTATTTTAACCATTACAAAACAAACAAAATTAATATAGAATTAACTTTAAACAGATGGATTTTAGTTACTGTTGCGATCTCATAGTATCAATTATTATAGACATTTATATCTAAAAAAAAATTAATAATAATAAATACTAGTACTATAATTTAAATATTGATTATTTTTCTATCTACACAAGGAGCACAATTGTTTTGAATGAAATGAATTACCTAATACCACTACAATAATATTTAATTTTTTATAATTGAAAAGAAAGCTATGAAAAATACTATTATTCGATGATAATGGATAATATTATGACAATAGTAAATTCCATTAATACAAGTTACAAGTGATATTATGATAACACTATAAGCATAACCTATACAATATAATATTATTATGTAAACTTCTACACGAATATGTATCACTTTTGCCTATACGAGACGCCGTGCTAATTTTTGAATAATCGTTTTATTATTTTTATTATTTTTTTTTTTTTAAATATACTTTGAAGTAAATATTCAACATTTTATTAAATGATTTAAGTGGTTTAAAATTTTTAGTTTGAAATAATTATGTTTTCATTCACTTGTTTATATATAATGGAATTGTGTACTCATATTAGTCTTGCATATTTCTCTATAAATTATATTATTGAATATTAAATATTTTCACTGTACACTTTTTTTTACTACAGTTCTAGATTCATGCAAAGAAAAATGTTCTATTACAAAAATACTTTATAATGTTTATTTTTACTAGTTATTATAAACTCACCAATTAGCAATATAACAAAAGCAAATTTTTTTTCAAAATCAGATAAAATCAAACAATACTAAAATTTTTTTAGATAATTGAAGTCGTATAATATTGTCATAATAATATCGATTCATTAATTTAATTTATTAATTTAGTTTCAATTTTCGCTAAATATTAATAATAATAATAATATAATAATCGTTATTGTCTTTCTTTATCTATTAACAGAACACTGTCATACCACTTAAAACTCAAATTAATTTTTCCCGATATTTAACTCTTCATCAAGCTTTGAGGCCCTAATAATAATTATGTATGTTATTATATTTTTTATCATGAATTCTGGCTTTTTAATTTAAAAAAAAATTGTTTAACATGTTATCACTATGACCACTTACGTCCATACGGTCTTAAAACCCATACCTTTTAAAAATAAAATAATACTTTAAATAATAATAACTAATCCACTTGAAGATTAATAATACATGTTTTAACACTCGATCAATACATCTTAAATGAAATGCGTTAATCAAATTTCTAATGCATTTTTGATACTCTATAATAAAATTTTGTTATACATTTTAAAACTAACCCAATTTTAGAAAAAAACAGAGGTAATTAAGTTTACATGTTATATGAGTAATAAATCTATCCTTCTATCCTTATCTATCAAACTGTAACTACTATATGTTTAAATATTGTATTTATTTATATTGATAGGTTTATTTTTTAGTAATAATAATACAATATAATACAATGATACCTTTACTATACCTTGGTCACTAAAAAGGCCTTTCCTGCGATGGATAATGTACTAATTTTTAAAAATGTTAAATTTATATTATAATAAAATACATTTATTTATTAAATATACATAATATATTATATTTTATATCTAATTAAGTATTACTATGTTAAATAATATTAATATTTATAATTACTTGGACTTTAGAATTATAACATCTATTGATGGCTGTTAATTTACGAATAATATAATGTTTAAAATACTCTATTATTTTTTTATTAAACAACGATGTAACTTAAATAAAATATTATACTACACCCTTGTCCATAAATTAAAATTTAAAAGTACCTACTAACCATAGTTACCCTTAATTGTAATCAAAAAATAATTTTTCTCAATGTCTAATTATATTATGCTCCTTAATACCATAAAGATTAATATAACTAGTATATTTTAATTTAAAATAAATGTTTAACACTGTACCGTTTATTACATTCACTATATTCTATCATTTTTTAAAAAGTACAAGCGACGAAATAATGTTTAATGCCTACCAGTCTATGAAATATTGGTTTTTAACATCGATAAACACATTTAATGAAAAAAAAATTAAAACATAAAATATTACGAGTAAATTTATTTATATATTTCTTAATGTATGATACAGCATTTGAAACACAGGGTCCTTATAACTAAGTGATTCTTTGCACCTGCGTTAATCTAGGACTCTAACTACAATACAAAGTCGCATAGTTTGCGTCTCTTATTTAATGTGACATTCATCTTTTCGATATCGTAATGATGACGACAAAGTGGTCGAATTGGCGTATAAATCTAAGTCGATGTTTATTGTAGTTTGATAAAAGTCAACTTTTAAAATGAATTCGACCTCTTCATCAATAACAAAAACACCAACGAGTGATTTATCTCTTCATGTTCAACCACGTGTCTTTTTTTTTTTTTATATTCATACGTTATTATTACTGTGGTCTTTCGAGCATCACTAAATTACCATGCCATAATATGGAGACTTTGCTCATTGTGACTTTCTGCCACCTGCAGTGCCAGTGCCAGAAATTTCAACCTCTACCCTACACATGGACGATATAGTTCAAGAACGAAGGCTAATATACTATTGTATATTGCATTGAGTTTTTTTTTTTTTTTAGCATATCTATCGTATAGTTCATATAATATACGATACACATAATATACTAGCTGATCCCGCTCAGTGTTGCTCGCAACAAATCACATAATATACTAGTAAATTTACACTGTATTTAACTCCGTTGAATAAAGAATATATTTTTAACGAGCATTAGAGTGATTTTGACCAATTACAAAATACAGCTATAAAATTATATGAAATTATAATTACTATTAAAAATAAAAACATTTTTAATTTTTACTCCATTTTATATCTTTTAACCCCCTTAGGAAATGGATTTCGTACTCGTAGCTTCTGCGGTTGTTCCGGCTAGGTGATGATAAATCAGTGGGTCAAATACATTTTATATATATATTAAAATAATATGTAGATAGTAGTATAGTACTCCTATGATTTTGACATTTGATGATGAATTAAATTTGATTTATACACTGCAGCCTATGCATATTTTAGGTAATCCGTGTTAACGTTATGCACAAAATGTGGATCATCACTATGCAAAAGTTACGAATTGAGATGGAATTTATTTTTTATTATTTAATAATACTTTTATTTTTTAATATTCCGTTTTATTACGTACTTACTTAAGAATCGTTAAGATTTGACATTTGACAGTCGATTAATTTATTTACTAAATTTAAAGTTATATAATTTATCCGATATATCTTTTATCATATTATAATATTATATTATTAATTCTAACTAATAATTCAATAATAAATGCCGTAGAATAGGTTATAATTAGACTAAAACTTAAAATGAGACTAAATATTATTGATTTTAAGCGAAGCTATGAACATTATTTTTGATTTAAACTGTGTTCTTATAATTTTTTTTATTGTTATTACTGTCATCACATTTAGGATCACTAAAAATGCTTGGACTTTCTACGTAAATGGTGGTTTTTGATAGAAAATTGAATCTACTTAGTATTTTGAGAGAGTCGAAAATAAAAAAAAAATCTTTGTAGTATTCAAAACTACAGGTAAATTAACAATAATATTAAGAAAAACATGTATTTTTACACAAAAAAAATATATGACAAAGAAAAACCCGATTTTGTATTTTTAAACTAACACAAAAACGAATAACCATAGACACATTAAATTAAAATGAAATATTTATATTATATTTTTATACTCACTTTACAATTTTTAAAATAATATATTAATATGTTGACTCTTTTTAAGATATAAACAAATTTCACTTGATCAAAAACCTTGAAAATTGTGCACAAAGTTTCTTATAAGTTTATCATTTAGTAATTAACGAATATTAAAAATATATATAGCCATCATATATTTTAATTAATGTTTATAAAGAAATAATTCTCATGAAATTTTTAAATATCACGAAATTTTGCAAATTATTTTGTAATTAAAAATGTATAAACTGTTAAATTTTAATAACTCAGGTTTAAAATTGTATACAAGATTTCGGTTAAAAAGTTACTAAAGTTATTAAAAGATATTGATTCAAAAGTTACATGTGCTTTTAGACATAATTTAAGTTCAACTTCAAGTTGTGTTTTTCAATTGAAAAATAAATTTATTTGTTACTAGTTGGAAAGAGTCAAGTCAAAAGTTAAAATGTTATTAATACAACACCGTAGACCAGTGTATCTAAGTGACTTGTGGTTTAATAATTTAAAATTAAGAAAAAAAAATATTTAAATGTAATTTAACATTCTGTATAATAAATAATACTAAAACAATATACAATAGGATTTGTTTTTTTTTAGTTATAACAAAACTACTAAATCGTTATTTATTTTTTTTAAATATATAAAACCGTGATTATTTATAGTTGATTTTTTTTTAATCACGGTAAGAAAATGTATGAAAAACGTTGTATGAAAATATCAACGAAAAATATTAGATAATACATAAATTAAAAATAAACTTAAAATTTTTTTTTCTATTTAACACAGCTGTTGAGTAAAAATCCTTAAATATCGAAATAAAAACAGAAATGAAAAAAAAAAACTATACTGGTGATAGAAAACGAAATATTAGTATTTGAAATTTATATTGTAATCAAAAATGAAATCGGAAAAAATATTTAGTTTTAAATATTGCTTAAAAACTCGAAAAATAAAATTAAAAATAATTAAATTAACTAATATTAAAATAAAAGTCTAATATATACTGAAAATGTTAAGTGGCCAATGTAAATTTGAGTTCATTAGAACCAATTTTTTGTTTTAACATTCTAAATAAAAATATTTTATGCAATTGACTTATAATCTAACTTGTAGGTAAGAATATTATCTGCCATTGTTTTTTATAATATTTTTATTTTTATTTATTTTTACGTTATAAATACCTATGTGAAATATTAAAATAAAATTGTATTTTAAATGTGCTCATAACAACTCTTTTAGGTAAATATCGTAAAAAACATAAGAATGATACATAATGTAATGATTTTAACTTACAGTTTGATCACGGGTTAATAGAACCTAATATATTTATGAACGACACAAAATTGAACCATACTTACTACGTTTTTAACATTTACTCAAGATATATGAAAGTGTTCCCTCAAATAACTACAGTTACTCATTTTTAAATTACAAAAAATACAAAATCAATTTTATCAACATTTTTGCTTATAATACTTATTTTATTTATTTTCCCCACCCCACAATTATTTTTAAAAGCACCAGGGAATTTTTCATTTACCCGCCCTACTCTAAATATCAAATAGATCCAATTTTCAACTATAAATCATTCACAAAATCGAATATTAACTGCTCCAAAAGGTGAAGATAGACCCGAAAAAATAGAAACAAATACATATCAATATACATCATTATAAAATGATAATGTTGACACTTGCAGAAACCATAGGTACAACATTTAGACTAGTTCAAATTTGATAGGTATAAAACAAATAACGTTTAAAAACTGTTATGATTACACATTTAAATTGTGTTAAATAAATTTATTTATTTCGACAATATATCAACACAACAATAAAACATCAACATAAAACTTATTATAATATATATTATGTAATACAAATTTTGAAATTATAATGGTTCCGAGATATTATACACAAGAGTAGTTCTTATATTCTTTTAAAGGTATAAACACTCATTTTTACAAAAATGATTAGATTAAGAAAACGTATTTTTCACATTAAGTTTAGAAGTAACGCAAGGATATATCAGTACTAATTTACCATTACTATAATATATTATGACGTATATAAGTGGTACTCGACATTGTTTCCGAAGAACCAAAAACCATCGAATCATGTAATAGTTTTTTTTCAATTATTATTAAAATAATGTATCAAAAAGAATAGATTATTATTATGTTAATGTAATATATGAATAAATGTTTACTAAGGGTAACTTAACAAAAATTTTGATTAAATGATAATAATGGTAACAGTAGGAGTAATTATACTCAAGATTAGTGACAAAAATAGAAAAAATTGCATCCAGTCCAAACACATACACAACGTGTTTAAAAAAATAAAATAATCCATAAAATTTATATATTTTAAGAAAATGAGAATTTTACCTTTAAATGAATCACTCTACTCGTATAATATATAATATTATATTATATAACAAATAGGTTTTATAAAATTGAACATTTTAATAATTTAGTATATAACCAACTGAGCATATATTAAATGTAAAATAGACATTTACTTGTACTGAATATATAAGAATGAGCAATTTTAATGTTGATTAAAAACATATTTTATTTTTAATTTTAGTTTTTACCTTTTTAGATTTGGGAATATTAGTATTATATTTTATCTGTTTGGTCCTTTGGTAGTTTATATTGTATAATATTTTATATATTTATATGCACTGAATATCGTATACTACTTATACATTTCATATATTATAATATATGATAGGTACATAAAAACCATTAAAATTATACTGAAAAATGTTAATAATATTTGTCTGTATATTGTAAATATGTGTCTTTACTTTCATTTTAAAGTTGTTTAACAGATTTTATGTTGTCATTATGTAAAGCCAGAAAGTTGATAGCTCTAATAATTTCAAAAAATGCATTTATACTAATGTAAGATAGCATTGAACTAGATTTCGAAGCCAACATTTAGTTTTCAAAATTAATAATAATAAAAAGAAAAAAATTCTTTTTTTCAATTAAAATACTATAATACAATAAACTAATTAAAATATTGATATTTATATATCCTAAACAGGGGCGACAAATCTGTAGCACGTGAAAAATTAAAAATCACAATGTAAGTATGTATTCAACATGTATTCCAAAAAATTAAATATTATAGGTAAGTTAAAAGGTAGGTTAAAAGTATAGATAAAATACTAAACTTTAAATGACCCGATTACTATAATCATCTTAAATAAATCTATTTATAGATTATTAATGCAAATGGTGAGGAAAACTTTCTATGAAAGAAAATATATCAAAGATACAATGCTAGAAACTGCACTAATTCGAATTGAAGATTTTTTAAATAAAGATAAAATTGTTTTAAGTTCTTTTATAATTTATATATATATGTATACAATATTTTTTATCATTTAAAATTAAATCCAGAAAAAAAAAGAAAAAAATCGTGGTAATTTTGTCACCCCTGGCCTAAAACATTATAATAATAATAATATATAATTAAATAATGTTTTTAAATAGCTTATAGGCTATAACTATCTAGATCATTTCTCAATTTAAATTCAAACGAACTACGCAATTCAATCTACATTTTTACTAGTATCCTATATTTTAAGTATTAAATACCCACAGTATTCTCAAAGCTTCACTAAAAGCAGATTTTTTAATACTTAAGCGATAATATAATTATTATGTATAAGGGTACATAATTTTAGAATTTTTTCTAATGAACTTGTTAAGAAATTATTATGTTTTCTAGGGGTAGACTCTAAAGACGTATCAGTGGTTTTTTATATGAAAAAATAAAAAAGTGGAAATAGTTTACGATTTTTAGCAAACCGACCACCTGAACGTAATTTTGTGTACGTATATCGCATAAACATTCGTTTGTATAATATATCAATACATTTATAATAACGCAGAAAATCTCTTAATTCACTAACTTTAAGAAAGCGGCTGGGTCGGATCTTTCGAAGTGGTATTATCTTATTTTTTTGAGACTTCCTTCTATTGCAGTGGATACGTAGTGGATGAAACTCGAAGTAACGCAACAAGATCTTTGCAACCATTAAGGACTGAAAAAAATATACACAAAATCATCAGTTCACTCAATTTTTTTAAAAAAAAATTCTGATATGTAAACTACCGTTCTCGTCTTATATTATAGGATTCATTCTTACATAACGTGACTATGAGAAATAATAAAACGACGATGAAAACATTTTATTTGTTTATTTTGAGTTATGTTTTAAATTACCGGTGTTTCGATTAATTTTTTTTTCAATTTTTCAATAATGATGCGATCATAATAATATAGGATAGGATTTAATGCAAATAAATTTAATATTCTATTTTTTTTATTAATTATTTCCAAGACCTGAATTAAGATTTTTATACATTATTATATACCTATACAATTATTTAATTTAGATCAATCAGAAAATTGAAACTTAAACGTTATTTTTTTCCGACAGCATAATAAATTTACAATATTATTATACATTATATTTTCAGCACCAAACAGTTCAAACTTTCAAAGTTCATATACGCGATAAATTGTATAATAAGTTGATATATTTATTCTAAGTAATAGATATTTTATTCTTACCTACATAGACAACAAGACTAACGATCTATTTATTTATAAATTTAATTATATTTCCCTAATTTAATATCTTAAGCATTTTATTATATTATTGGTTAATAAATCATACAATAACATTTTATGGATTTTAAAACACATGCTTTGTTGAGTAGGATAAGAAGGTAGTTCTTATAAATATATTATATAGATTCGTATCACACTATTCTGATGGTAATCATGACATTTAGTGAACTCTGGTTTGCTTATTTTGATTTTTTAATTAGTTTTAAATATTTTCTTGAATAATTTTTTAATTTTTTAAATTATTTTTACGAAAATTTCAAATATTTCATTACCTATAATATATTAGTCAATTTATCTACTAGAGCAAGCAATAGGTGCAATTTTCACTAGGTATCGAAATTATTTAGTTTGTAATTATTATTATAATAATATACAGCTAATAAAATAATTAAAGGAATACCGGAATACATGAACTAGTATTATCAAAGTGACTGTTTTGACTTAGAGTAATGGAAAATCCTAGCTCTAATAATGCTCATAATATAATATATAAGTTTAAATTAAGTAAATAAAGTTTTTGAAATTATTTAAATATTATTTCAACGAATTATTTCGCTACAAAATGTACTCTCTTAAAATTACAAAAACAAATAGAACTATTTTTATACAAGTTTCAAAAATAAGTTGATAAAATAGCTATATAATAATGTAAACACTATATTGAATTGATGGTCAAATCAGAATTAAAATTGATTCGTTCTATTTTTTATGAAAAGATACAATTTTAGGTACCCAATTTTATCAAAACAGATTTCGAAATATTTTTAAAAATATTTAACTATACATTTTTCACACCCGCACGTCATATATAATATGTTATAATTGAAAGTTGTTTTCTTTTTTTTTTAAGCTCAAGTATATTATTACATATTTTAATTATTTTATAACTATTATAACAGCTTATGAGACATAGTTTACTATACATTATAAGATAATATTTTCAACGACAAGAATATTTCATTATTCGCAGCGATTTGACTCGGGAACCCGGCCTGTATAACGCGCACAATGACATTTACAAAATCATAATAATATAATTATTATTCGTTATTATTATTGTTGTAGGTACAGATATAGGTACTTACGAGAAAGTATATAAAACGATCTTTATAGAAAATTGATATGAGTAAGTTGAACGGAGTTTTGGGAACTTTTGCGTAGCCCACAACAATTTTGGGTGTTTCATATGATAAATAATACAGTTGAGCCATGACAATGGTTTTAGTTTTAGACTTGCGTCTCAAACAGCGGGGCCGTGTTGGCTACAAAGTCGTCGTCGTCGTCGTCGTCCTCCTCCTCTTCGTCGATGTAGGCGATTCTATTTGATTCGTCTGCTTCTCTGTCACTCTCGTCGTCTTCTACGTCGTTTTCACTTTCGTCATCACTGCCGTTTGCCGTTGTAGCCCTTTTATTTGTCGTACGATGCCGTTCGGAAGTGTTGTAGCGTGCCCGATAATCGCGCCGGTGCTTTCGCTTATCGGCGGCAACGCTGGTCAGCCGGTTTCGGCCGACCCGTCGTTTCTATTCCTCTGTACGGCGGTTCCACATCCGTCTCTCACGGCACACCGGAGATAGCCAAGACGAGTGCTGCAGACGCTGTATGATGTCCCGTTCCGGATATACGGGCCCCGTTCGCATCCGATTGTACGCTTCAGCCACGCGCCCGTATAATTCTACTATGCGCTGAGCCAGCAACCTAAAATGTTCCGCGATCGAACGACGCTGTCTTCTGCGGTTCCGGCGTCCTGAAGGCATGCCCCAGCGAATTGACGAGTGTAAAGACGGGGGCCAAGCGACGTGGACGCGAGACGACTAATAAGGCGCGAAACGTCGAAGAGAAATTTCGCGCGATAGTAAATAATAATAAATTATTATTTATTACTAATTAGTAAGTAATTTATAAATTATTATTACTTTTTAATTTCGCCGTAATAATATGATTTATGTGCGACGTGTGAAGTGCGCTACGACGAGATGGACGAGAGTGTAAAACGGCAGCGGACGGGCTCGGTAGACGAATCCGGCTGGAGTGCTACGTCAGTCGCGCGAGACGGGTCGCGTGTACGCAAAGGCTATAACCTCGCGCGGTCGTCGGGTGTCCTTGTCGCGGAGCCCGCTCGGTCCGACGTCGCGCGACGGTTACACGCTGCAGCGCCGCCACCGTCACAATCCTGCGCATAATAATCCGTCTGTTTGTGTGTGTGTGTGTGTGTGTGTGTCCGCTTGTAGAGGCAAACTGCAGGAAGGCACAGGATTGGCTTAACGCGCATCTTACATATAGGTACGATTATTATAACGTATATATATATATATATATATTACTTAATGTGGCAAGCTAAAAAAATGCACTTGGAAAGTTACCTAGGCGAGGACAACCGTATAGAGTTTTTTTTTTAGAAGTATCAAATGGGCTATATATATTCTGAATCAATTATGTATAGATATAAAACACTATAATTATGAAAATTAAAGATATTGACGTCTCTCTTAAAGACATTTTATTTGAATGAAATAAATTTTTTTATTTGTATATCGCATTATTATATAAACTCAAAAAAGTAGGTACCTCTAGACTAGTAATTTGTATCATAAGTTTAAATGAATGTTCAACATTATTTAGTTATCACGTAACAGCTATTGGCGGTAACGATATAGGATCGCCAATTAGTCACTTTGAATTAGTGTTTTAATTTAATATTTTTTTTCTATGGACAGTTGAATTGCCCACTTATACGCCATATATCCTTTAAAAAGATCCTCTTAATGATAAATACACTTAGTATTATAATAAGTAGCTATTGGGATAAATAATAATTATAAATATTTATGTTAAAAATAATTTCTACATTTACTATTTTCTCCATAACCATAATTAAAGTATGACAATCGGACGTACATTGACAACATTCTAATTCTTTGAAAATTATTAAAAAAACAAAATAACTCATAGTTTTTTTTTAAATATTTGTATTTTTCTATGTACCTATATTGTACTATAGTGGATATATATCCACTCACTAGTCTTTGACATACACTCAGTATTATATGTTATGTGTTGGGGTAGGAAGGAGGGAAAATAGATCACCGCCGAATTGGATTTTCACTTTTTTTGTTGAATATCAACACCACTGCTCCGCCCGCCTGATATAGGATCGCCAATCACAGCCTGGGGCTTCGGCATTATGCCGCCGTCGTCGCGTGCACAGTGCACACATATACCAATATCAAATCCAGACGAATCTTCCACCCGTGTTTTTAATAGATTTAATTTCCCGGAAAATCTCTCTGAAGTCTAAACTGGAAACACATACGCGATATTACATATATACGTATATCATATAGCACACAGTTATGTTATACTAACCTATATCGAAAACGTTGTCCCCGCTAGTATACATGTTTTAAGCACAAATATTTATTGCGTCGTACGTCTAACTAAGTACATAATATATGGCGTATTGACATGTTACATTTACTTTCTCCCTACAATAGATGCTACTTACCTACCACCTTTTAATGTTTTTTAAGAAAAATCAACGATTAAGTTCTCGCTTTTTTTTCTTTTTTTTTCTGTGATATCTATTGATCATAAAAATAGATTTTTCGTGTACCTATATACTAAGTGACAATAACGATGATTAATAAATTATTTTCCCAAAACATTTATATATTATGTACCTACCTATGTATTCTACGGTGGTAACATCCAAACCGACGTGTATAATTATTATTATAAATGATAAATAACCGCTTAGAGAATAAGTAATTTATTCTTTTAAACTTATAGTTTTAGCATAATAATATAATAAAATGTTGAATGTTCGAGTGATATACCAACTATCAATTATAAAAAATAATAAATTAATCCTACTGATGAAAATTTAATGAATATTTAGTCGAATATGATAATGAACCGTAGTTAAATAGGAAATAAAAGAATATTAAAAATCAGCTATAACATTACTATTTACTATTACCTAATATATTATCTAATATATATATATCAAAAATAACGTTGGGTTCTATCACTGGATAGCCTCCCTTCTCACGTGATCAAATTGTAATTATTTTTATTGTATTTTATGTTCAAATTTGCTTATTATGCCATGATTGTAAATATTCTATTTTAAATAAAAAAAATAAATATCTATATCATCATATCGAATTATTAATAATACTTTCATAATATCAGTTAAAACTTAAAACAAATGTCATAAATCAAAATGGTTATGTATATATATATTATATATATATTTTTTTTTCAGTAAATTAAAAATAATTTTTCATTATTTTATATTTTCTTATCGTTTTAGTTGCTAAAAATGAGTATTTTTATTTATAATAGATCAAATATTATAATATGAGGTACGAAAATGTAATTTTAACTATAGATTATGACTTCTTAATGAACAACATTTTTATAACTAAATATTTGTGCACTAAAACAAAAATCAAAATAAGAATCTTTTGTTCACGGCATATAAGATAGTAAACAATGACATTTTGAAATAAATAACATTTATATTAATATCTATTGTACTGTGTTGAACAACGTTTAAATTTTCCCATTTTGTTCTAACTTAATAGTTCGGGATTAAAGCAAACTTTCCGTTATTGCATTTTATAATCTGCAAACATAGTTTTAGAATTGTCATTTTTATTGTTATAAACCTTTGAACTTTTTACACCTGTGTATGAATGAACGTCGAACTTATATTAAAGTTTATGGTTAAAAATACTGCTTTGTCTCACACAAAATCACTGACTAAACATTTAATAAACCAAACGTGAACTATAACAGTTAGGTATAACTATTATGGCTCATGTTCGATGATCGGGTAAGGTCATGATTGATCCGTTAAATTTGTATTTAAACTAATCAATTATTTATGCAATTCTACATTAAAATAGAAATATTAATTGTAAATAATCTCATGTGTTTCAATTTGTTTTAGGGTATGTTCAGGAGGTCTGCTCTTGATTCTTTTATTTATAAATGATTTTCCCCTGTTTTTAATTCTTCAATAAACGTAGGTACTATAATTTTCCAATGATACTAAATATTCTCAACAGTTGATTTCTCCTGATCCATTACAATTACAGCCTTATTTGGGTAAGTTTGTCATTTGTAGTCAACATAATAGTTCACCGTTAAATATAAACATATTTAGTGCCATAATTTTCTTTCATTTACAAAATCGTAGTTTATGTAATTACTCAATTAATCATGCATTGCTATTGAGAGTCAACTCCAGTGGTGTAGCCAGGGGAAGGGCTGAGAGGTTGCAGCTCTCCCCCAAATTATAAGAAAATTGAAAAATTATTTTAATAGTCTATGAAAAACGCTACAAAAATCTTAAATTATATTTTACTGTTTTTAAATTATCATAGTTTTTTTTTTGTATTTGTTAAATATTAATAATACTTCGGTATCTACATTTTGCACTTATGGAAGAACCTAGGTAAACCACCGCTGTGAAAGAATTAATAGCCTCCCCCGAAGAAAAATCCTTGCTACGCCACTGGTCAACTCTATTGGATATCTAAGCATTTTTTTGAAAGCAATATTTCTTTCTCTTTACATTTAAATTTATTTACAAATAAATATTTCAAAATGTTAGATTTTTACTGAAGGAGTACTAAAAATATTAAAAATATTAATTCTTTGAAACCATTGTATTTTACACTTATCAAGTTTCAATTAGAGTTTGTCTCAACGATTTAATTGCTAAATTATGCTGTTTATATCAAACAAGTTTAAAATGTTCAGTATAAGTGAAATTAATATGTACCAAGACTATTGATAGATAATCATATAATTTAAAAGTTTGCAATTTAAGGATGACTTTATTCGAATTAAAAAGAAAATTTACTGATCTAATGTTCTTATACGATTTATTAAAAATGTAATAAAGATTCCTATGGACTATCTGTAATGGTTGGATTTAGTACATAATATAGGTTCAGTTAAAATTATTAATCACGTTTAGTTTCTATTTTAGGTCGAGTCAAATTTTCAAACACAATGTCATCTATTTAGTCTTAAGTCTTAATGTTAATAGTTAATAATAACTTATTGTTATAAGTTCACATTTTTTGAAATCATATATCTTTAGGTATGTATTATTTTATATTTTATAACAGTTTTTTTATTATATAATTTTAAAATATTTTGTAATATATTAATATTAATACCTTTGTTTCTATTGTTGTTGGTAAATTCATATTTACCCATTTATAAATAAATAAATATTATTTTATTTTTCATAAAATTAATTTCTATAAGATATTAATCGTTCAACATTCAACACGTAGACGTGTATTCCACGCCAAATTATGCAGTTAAAAATATAGGTAGTAATAGTTATAATTTAATGCTAATTTCATCGATTAACGTACAGAAAATGAAACAAAATAACAAAAAAATAAATAAATAAAATGTTTAAACTACCTGTATTGACATTAAAAAAAAGTAAATTTTGAATTAATAATGAGTTCACTGTCAGTTTGTCAATTATTTTGCGGCTTTAAATATGTAGGTAGTCTAGTCTTAAAATAATCGATCTGATTAAAATAACTGAAAAAATAGCCCTATAAAATCTTTTTTTACATTAATTAAATGAAAAAGTTGTTGAATTTTCTTTATAAATATTTTTCATTTATATAATATTTTCTGTAGAATTTCTGTTTTTATTATTAAGGTCAATCCTTTATAATTAACAAGTTGAAGGTAACTATATGCAATTTTGGCATAGTATTTCACTAAGATTTATGTTTTTAGCGGTAGAACAAATAAAAATATATAGGTATATATAATTATGCAAAATAATTTTATTTTAAATTTTCATCTATCATAATACTTAATAAATTTTAATAGCGAATTTTACCAAATAGGTCATAACTTATTAATGATTTCTGTAATATTAACAGTAGTTTGTTTATCGATATCAATTAATTTAAACTAATTAAAGGTTTTTAGATACGTTAATTCGTTGTGGATATTTCTGTTTCGTTCATTTATTTTATGCTGACAATATTTATTTTTTATTATTATAGCATAATAAATATGATAATATTAAACTTTAATATCTAATAATTTGAGCAAATATTAATTGTAAATACAATTACTATAGTCGCTTACAATTAGGATCGGGTGATGTGATAGAGCCAAAACTTATTTGAGAACAGTAGTTATTATTACCAATAAATAATTATTATAATCATTACTAGATTTTGTAATTATGATTTTCATAATTTGATAAAATTGTTTTATTCACGAGCTACAAATAGGCATAGAAATAGTTAGGTATTGTTATTATCACTCAATTGAATAAAAATAAAAATAGACTAATTTTGTATTTAAGTTATGGAAACATACGTCAGGCCCACCTAATCACTATAATCAAAATGCTTATTAATGGGTGGGTGACTGAGTGTTCATCTCCATTTTTTTTTTATATATATATAAATCAATTGCTAGTGCAATACAAATTATGACGTTCGTCATACAAGCTCTAACGAATGGTTAGTTTTTGTTAGGTTTTGGTTTTCATATAAGATAGGTCGTGTAATTTGCATGATATGATATTTTTGAAACCACTAATTATATACTTAATACCTCTTCCTAGTACAAGTTATACATACATATAATAGTAGGTGTATACTATTTATACTATGCAATATATTATTTTGTAAGTATGAATAGATAGTAATAATTTTTTACTAATAAAATGTACACTTTTTGGAAATGTATGGGATAGTTAAAATTAAAAAGGGTGGTTAAATGTGTAACGCTCTGCTGTACATAAGTTATTGAGTGAACCTCAAACCTATAGAGTAGGTTGTGTTAAATTTGAATGCAACTATAAGTACAACTGTATTCGAAAAATGATTTTGAACGGAGATGGTTTGTCAGCCTAGCACATATCTTCCACTAGGTGGTGAAAAAAGTAGTTTATATTCTAATGACCAAAATACCTTAAAATGAAATCATGTCCAGAAAATGCTAATTTAAAAACTGGTGTATGATTAAAGTTTCTATGACTATTAGTTTTTAACTATAACAAAAATCAAAATTATACGATAGTGAGTCGTTATTTTACGAGTGATCAACTTCTTTTATGATTATTTTGAACCAAACTTATGGGTAATCTTGTGTTCCATTTTTAATTCTTAGTTGCTTTTACAAACATTTTTATTAATATTTAGCTACAAAATAATTTGTTAATATTCATAATTTTAACGAATTGTTGTCAATATTTGAACAATAAAATCTAATAAAAAAAATGTGTGCTCTAATAACTATTGAATCACCATAAGACTAACGCATGATGAATTTTGTATTAAATTTTCAAGTATTGTGACTAAGCCAAAAAGTTTTTAACGAGATTTATATAAAAAAAAAAACAAATATTTAAAATGCCTATAAATAGTCTTAGATAAGCGAAATATTTTGAAAATTAAATTATGTAAAGAAAATCCCAAACTAAATTACTGGTGAAAGTTTTAAGTATCTGCCGACTTATACTTTTGGAATAATAACAGATATTTAAAATCGTTTGATTATAAAGCATTATTGTTACCTACACAATTTCATATAAATTTAAAATTTAGACGCTTATAAATTTTTTTCCTATTATGACGTTCGAGTTGAGTAGCTATTTGAAAGAAAACTTTATGTTGAATTTCTTAACCTTAGATTTAAATACTAAAAATTGTATGCATTTTAAACTACAAAATTACTCAAGTTTTGCGATTTTGATATTTTTCGTAAAAATTTGAAATTTAAACGATTATAAAAAAAATTGTGATCCACGATTTTTTTTTTTTTGTTAACTATAATAAGTACAACTTATAAAAAAATTTGTTTTGAACTCTCAAGTTTTTTAAAAATTTATCGACATTTCAAAAAAAAAAAATCGAAAATATCAATTGTCTATAAATACCTAGCTCAAAAAAAATTCAGAATATTTTGAAAATTTAACCGTGGATATATAACACTGATATAAACATTTGGTGAACATTTCAAAATTTTAAGTGATTCGTTTTTGAGTTACAACTATATAAAAAAATTAATTTTTTTTGAAAACTTCTGGAAACTTCTTATACTTTTGACCTCTATAATGCATCAAAGATATTCAATTTACCACCGAAAACTGAAATTTTAAATTGAAGCATTATTTTGACAAAACTTATATTATGTCTAAATAGGTTTTTTAAATAAAACACAGAACAAATGTAATTTAAAATTACTAAATTACTTAAAAAAAAAAAAAAAGCAAATATTATAATTTCTTTATGATATTTTTCAACAACTTTTTTACGCAATACGCATTTTAAAATGTATATTTGTAAGACCATTGCCTAATCTAAGTGATTAAAAATTTAATGCGAATATGTGCTCAATATAAACTCCCCCTCCAAACAATATTAAACTGGGGACCTGATAATTATGATACCTATTATGAAACATTGTCTAAGTTCATCAATTTTATAAAATTAAAACCTTTATTGAACTATTATAAGAACTAATATGTAATTTTTAGGCCTAGACACTTAATAGTTTAAAAAACAAAAAATATGCATTCACTTCAAATTTGCCGTATTTATTCTATTAACATACAAAAATACTTAAATATATATTATTTCTAATTAGAAGCCAAACAATCTATCATTTTAAATTTAATCTTTACAAAAATAAAAAACTGTACTTAGTCTAAAATATTTTAAGTACTATGACAATTAATAATAACGAAAACACAAAATTAAAATTCGTTCAATTACAATTGAACTAACATTTTTATTTTCCGTACCTATCGAACGATCTTATGTGTCTTTGATTAACACAAAATTATAAATAATTGGATAAATCAATATAATTATTATAGGTAGATACTTATTTTATTATTTGATAAATTTATCAACATCTATCAATATTATTAAATCGTTTTAATAGATCTTTTTGAATATCTAAAAAGTTCATATTAAATATTGTATAATATCTGAAAAATGTGTTTAGAATAAAAATATGCACTTATATAGAAAAATAGCCAGACATTTAAAATTAAAATACTGCGTTAGACTCCTACAATATTATAAAACTAATTTCCATATTACTTATAGCTACAGATCATGACAAATATAGCTCAAAGTCATACAGTTTTGGAACAAAAAACAAAGAAAGGTAAATTAAAAATAAAAATACAGTAACTTTTCAAATTGTTAAGAAAACAAAAATAAATAAAGAAAATTAAGATTTTTTAATTAAAATAAGTTTTCAACAAAATTGTTCTGTTTTTTTATTATTATTATTTTATTCATAAATAAATAGCAGTAAAGACTTAAAGAATTTTCATCAAAAATTCATGCTAGCATTTAGAATTTTCAAATGTATTAGTCCAAACTCCAAATTTCATAATTTGCTGCAAGATTCCTTATGAACGTACCTATTTATTTTAAATTAAAAAAAATTAAGTTATATTAAGTTTATTTAATTAAGTTCCAAATTTCCAATGTACAATACTACATTTTATGAGCAATTGAAGTTTAAGTGTTGATGATATAAAACATTGCCACATTGAATATTTAAACCACTTAATAACAATTAACCTTCGGCTGATTTTAATTATTATTATTATTCAAAAACTAATTATCGTAAAATCTTGAAACATTCCACTGTTATTTGTATGTTTGATATTCGATGATTTTTTTTTTAAATATTTAGATACCTTCTAAATTGTAAATGTTTTTATATATATATATATTTTTTTTTTGTGTTGATAATATTTTTTAGGTTTGATCAAAAAAATTTAATACAAGATCCCACATGATTTCTTCATATAAGTTCTAGCTATATATTAAAATATTAATAATTTATACTTATAATTTTCTTCATAGCCATTTGATCAAATTTTAGAAATGTTTTCAAAATTATAAAAATATAAAAAATTGTTTGTATTAAAAATGTATAAACTAATAAGGATTAAAAATTGTTTACCAATTTTTTAATAACTCTTAACTTATAAGTAAATAATCTTATATTATAAAACCGTAAGCATACTGAAATATAAAATCATAAAAAAATATATCTACACAATTGTTATTTATATATATTTGAATGAAATTATGTACTTAAATGAAGTGTAATTGTTTAGTAGTTATTTTGTTTTAATTCAAAAATATTATTAGTGAAGACTTGAAACGTTTATGTACATTATACTATTTCACACAATGACGTTTTCAATACACCTATAACAATTAATATTATAAGACATTGTCTATTTTTATACTGCGGACGACGACTTATTAATACCGTTTTACAGTAAATGTAACTCAGTATAACAATGAGTGTGACTCAAAGGTTAACATTAATACAACTTAAAATAAATGTATTATATCACCTGTACAATAATATCAACGTTTCATGAATTCTACCCACCGAATTACTAATATTAAAACACACTACTATTACCTATAACACAAATATAAATATATATTATTATAATGAAATAAATATCTATACTATTATACTAACACGGGCCATTCCTACTCAGAATCGTTTTACGTTTGTAATATTAGTTTATTGAGAAATTTAAATTTAGCCCATCAGTGACATGTGGGATGTGACATTTTTAATGTCATAGTAGTAGAGTACCTATACTCGACAGTCGATACCAAAGCAAAACAATTACATTCTTGTATTTTTTTTTTTTTTTTTTTTTGGTTCTAATAATTATTAAACATTTAAAAAAACATTAAATATTTAAAAATCTAATTTTAATTATTGAAGTGTGCAAATATTTCCAAAAATGGAAGTCTTTTTTTAAGCAAACATTTCATGACAAGTACAAAACTTTTTACAGAAATCTTACACCATTTGTATAACTGTATAATACGTACCTATTTTGTAGTGTTTGTAAAATTGGCATAGCAATATAACATATTTTAATATAAAATATAAATATGAAGTGCAACATTTATAAATTATAACTAATAAGTTATCACTAGATTAAAGATTTATTTGTCTAATATAGGTGGGTAGGCGCTTTTTATCAATTCTGCTGATGAATCTATAATAATGCGATAACAATTCTGAAAAAAAAACAATTTGTTAATATGCCTATCTGCTTAGGATCGATTAGGCCACGTTTTAAGATTTTTTTATTTCAATGTAAAATGATCAACATTTAAAATTCCATACAATATACATTAAACATTTTAAACATAGGTAGCCGCCTTTGAAGTAGGAACGAATAGGTAGGTACCTACTTGTGGAAAAACATTTGAAAAACTAGCTGATCGTTTTCAATAATGAATTCAAAACGATTTTCAAAAGACAAAAGTATAATCACATTATTAAGACAAATGTATAATTGATACACAACATTGATACCTATTCCTATCTTAATTTTAATTTAAATCTTAACTATCTTGTCGTATGCTCTCTGCCGCAGATTACGGTCTACCTGCAATTACAGGACGCTTGCCGTATGCATTCTACTACCCAATTTATATCAGCTTTTTTATAACAACTTATAATTTATATGGTAATTACTTGCATAGTTACATGGTAATAAAGATTAGGCGCATACCCAAAGGATTGAAAGTGTATGGCAATGGCACCCGTTGAAGCTAAAAAGTGTGAAAAATATGTGTGGTAGGTACAACTCCAGATTTATTTTCAACTTCCAAAGTAAGTATAATATAATAATACAATAAATTATATATATATAAATATAATAACTATATACCTAGGTACCTATCACATCGAAACGTGGTGGAGAGGTTTGAATACAAGTGACACATTTAACGCGTTTCTGTGGCACACGTAGATAGATAGATAGGTACCTACTTACCTATCTATTTATTTTATTTTAATTTTTTTTAATTATTTTTTATATAATTAAATGGTTTGTTAAACGACGACGAACGGCGAGTGTTGATAATAGTATATAAGTATTCAATTATTATACAATTATTTTTAATTAATTAATTAGCTTATATTAACTAATTAATATAATATATTATGTAGGTACCTACCAATTACTTAAAATGATTTTTGTTCGTCATTAAATTTCTTTTACGTCGTCCACTTATTACGAGAGTATAATATTGTCTAAAATCGAAATATAGTTATTGTTACCTATAGAGTAATATAAACGGTGGAGCGCAATCAAACGGTAGAACGTATACTGCAGTCGTAAATCGTAATGTTACCGGTAGAGGGTAGAGCGCATACGACATCTCGAAATAACACATCGCTTGTAATATTTGGTGTCTTACGATATTTTAGTACAAACATTAATCTTAAATTAAAATTAACGTTATATGTTAGAACTGTCAGATTACTGTGATTAGACTTCGTATAAAATGTTTTTCACTTCAAGGCGTGTGTATAATATATGGTTCAAAATGTTCAAAGATTTACAAGATTTATTACTTTGCTGTTGATATCTACCTCCACCATAGATTAAACCTACCTCCACTCGTTATCAACTTATATTATCAGTACCGATCGTATGTTTTGTATATTTGAAAATTCAAAATCAAAATGTTAATTGTTTACTTTTTCACATACATGACACATCTAAATCTTGTGATCAAACATTAATAACGAACTTTAATTTAAATAAATTAAATACAATACACTTTATTACTTACACGCAAAATTAAACGTTAGGTAACTTGTAAAATGAAAGATCGGATGCTGCGAGTAAACATTATACCAGTAGAAGATAGTTTTGTGCATTTATCCTCAAAGTTGATTCGTGAACTAAACACCCTAAGACATAGCAAACAAACAGTATGTTATTCTTTTGTATATAAATTTCTATTGGAAACTAATCTAGTAAATTTGTGTTGTATAATAGGTTTGTCTTAAAGTAACAGCCATTGATGGTATGCAACAAGAGTTTTATGCATCCTATTGTCAAACTCCATGCAATTCAAATGGAGCTGATGCATTTAATATCAGTTATGAACTGTCTAAAACAATAGGACTTACTGCATCACAGTATGTGTTGATTTCATTAATTGATCAAATTTATCCATTAAAACGAGTCTTTGTTACCCCAGTCACTAATGAAGATTGGGACTTATTAGTAAGTATTAAACAAATTGTAATAGCTTATTGACTAGGTATCAAATTTATGAAATGCTATTTATTATAAATACTATCTAATCTATAACATTATTTCTGATAATATTCATAAACAGTAAACACCTATACATTTTTAAGTAAATTGTATGTATAGATAACTAAAATAAAAGTTAAATTTTAACTCTTTAATGTTCTATTTTTTTGTAAAAAATAATAACATTATGAGGATGCTATATTTTTATATACACCAAATATGTATAAAAATCAATCTAAATTTTGTGTTAAAGTGAAGTGATCAATTAGTAAATCTAGGGATAAGAATTGGTTTTTTGCAATATTTCAGTATTTAAGTAAATTAAGTGGGTGTAAAATAATATTTAAAAATGCCCATGTTTCATTTAAACATTAAAATATTAATTTTATTAAAATGGAAATAACACATATGGTTATAACATATCTTAATTGATAATAAATAATATTATCATAATAATTATCTATTAATTTATATATTACCTAGTACCTAGTATTTTAAAGATCAATGAATTTCCCTCTCTAAATAGTGTTAGTTATTTAATTCTAATACTTTTATAAAGCATATTATTTTATCTAATGCAATTGGAAATTTAAAAAATGTAATATATTACTATTATAACAGATGTTATGATAAGTTATGTTTAGGTATATAATTTTCTTTAATATTATATAATAAATGGTATAATATGTAAATTAGTACTTATGGGTTATTGTGACTACCTTGGTGTCAAACGCACGCTGCCAAACTACCAAAGTCCACTGTCCTAAAAGTTACCCAACCAATCTATTGAAATATAATGTACAATAAATACAATATAATAACTCCGTGCCCTACTTGAATCCGTCAATTGCAATAAGTGTAATAAGATTGTAACATTATACAAAAATAGAATTCACAATGTGCGATAGTCGCTATAATCCATATGTGACACGTAGTAGTCGCGATTACTCATAAGTACCTGTTAAGTATATTAAAATAATAAAATGTTTTTTATTTATTTTCTAGGCACTAAATAATGACTCGCTTCAAGATAGGATTTTACAACAACTTCAAATAGTTCAAAAAAATCAAATTTTTCCAATATGGGTTTCAAAGTTTGTACATTTAAAAATTTGTATAGGTAATATTTTCAAAGTTCATAAGCATTATGTTTTTTATAATACTGTACATTTTTTTTCAGATGATTTAGAAAATGGTTTACAAGTTGGATCATTAAAAGAATCTACTGAAATAGTTGTAAAACCTAATGTAAGGACTTCAGACAGAAATATTAGTATCAATCAAAATGTAGATGATAATGTTCAAATAGATGATATAAATCAAAATTATTGTATTCCTGTAACAAAATATCACAATCGTTTTATTTATCGCACTATTTTAGTTGAAAAAACATTATTAGAATCTGATTATATATATGATTATTGTGCTCTTATTTCTAAAGCACATATGTCAATAATATTTAAAAACAATGATGCCTATTCTACTGGAAATAGTTTTGTTAAAATATCACTCATTCATGAAATTAATAAAATTAAATCAGAAGACTCAGAAAACAAATCAAAAATTAAAAACCCATCTATAATTATACGTTTATGTCCACTGGATCCATTTATGAATAATATTGAGAAAATGGAAGCTATTACTTGGCCAACTATTTATATAACCAACATCTTAAGCAAAATGTTGGGTTTAAAAATGAATTCGAAGGTAGTACTGGAACCAGTAAGCCGAATTGAAAATGAAATTTGTGATGTTCAGTATATTCACATCTCTCCTTCAAACAATATTGTAAGTTCAAATTATAACTATAGTAAAAAGCTTATCATTATTCATTATTTTTGATTTTAGAAAATAGTTGATGAAGAAACACTTATTGAATGCACAATAAAAAGATTAAAAGATGAAATCACACATCGAAAAATTTTGGTTTTAAATAATTCAACTTTACTACGAGTGATATACAATAAATTATCAGCAATAGATGTACTACTGACATTTTCTCCATCAAATATTCCTTTTATCTTTCTTAATGAATTTAATTATGGAATGTTTTCATTGACATGTAAAGCCAATAATAACTATCGCAATAATCATGTGAATTCCATAAAAAGTACTGATCAGATTACAGAAAGATTGTTATCTAACATTCCTAAGACGGAACATTATGAATTAAAGTATGTTTCAAAAATCAACCCTACACACCAAAATTATAATATAATTTTTTATTGTGTCTATATTTTTTTACTGCTATATAATTTGAATTTAATTAATTACAAACTAAAAGTATTTTAATAGAAACATTTTATTACAATTATTATTTATATAATGACAAGTTAATTAACTTTTCACTTTGCAATTTTAAATATAATCTACTATTAGCTTTATATTTAAAACATTGTCACATGGCTTTGTAATAGAACTTATTAAAATTCTCAAAATGTCCATTACTTACAATTTTAAAGACGATGTAAACATATTCTATTCAATTATAATAATTTAATTCATACATTTAAATAATTTTATTAAATTATTATTCTTGATATGGATTTTAATGTTTAATGCAAATAGTTAATAAAATATAAACAATTTATTTGTAGATGTTTTAAAGAAATACATAAGATTGGATCCTTATGCTTGAAACCTGGTTTACAATGTTACACTACATTACCACAAACATTTTTTGCGTTTGATAATTTATTGATTACAGGTAACTACAAATTTAAATATTATTGATCTGTAAGATTAATTTTAAAATTTTTATTTAAGGACCAATTGCATCTGGAAAAACATCAATAGCTAAATTATTTTGTGATAAGCTTTCTAAGTGTCCGTATTTTGTAAAAACTATTTGGATTCACGGACGTTTTTTAGCAGGTTGTTATTACATTTAAACCAATATTTGTATTTATAAGTCATTAATAACTATTTAATATATGTATAGGTAAATTATGGGAAACAGTTCAAAAACAAATAAACAATGATTTTCAAGAATGTTTGTATTATCAGCCAGCTATTATTGTCATTGATGATTTTGATGATTTATGTCATTTAAATTCTGAACCTAATGAGCATGCTGATATGTCTAAAATCTATCTGCGGTAATAAATTCTTTTCAACATTTTAATATATAATATTTTATTAAAAACATTAATTATAATTATCTCATAGATATTTAGGTTAATATTATTTTAAAAGTTGTATAATTTTAATATAATTCTATTATAAAATAAGTTGTTTTATTAAGTCATTAATATTTAATAAACAATTTATTATTTTAGGCCTCTTCATTTGTTAATGCGAATGATTGAAAACTACACTAGTAATCAGTATTGTATCAGAGTTATTTGTACTGCTAAACCATTAAGTCAAGAAAATGAAAATTTATTTTCTAAACAGTTAAAACATGTCTTTAAAACTGTGATACATATACCATTAATTGACAAGGTATTAATTAAATCTTTATATGATAATGATTTGATTATTTTGACTATGCTGTTTAACTATTAAATAATATTTACTGAAATTGACAGGAAAATAGAAAAATAATTATTTCAAAACGCCTCAAAAAAATTCAATTTAATAAAGATGTAGATGATGACTTTTTAATGACTATTTGTGAAAAAATGGATAATTATGTAATTCAGGATATTATTGATTATTGTGATAAAGTTTTATTTGAAATGTTTAAGGGTAAGTATAAAACCATTTTATTTTATAGTATTTAATAATATTGTAAGAATGTGTTTATTTAATAGGTGTATGTGATAAGACATTGAATAAAACTATTTTAACTGATGTTTTTGAAAAAACTATTCCACTTTCATTGCATAATGTAAAATTATTCAAAGAAAAAACTATCAATTTTTCATTAGTCGGAGGTCTAAAAAAAGCCAAACAATCAATTACTGAAACAATTATTTGGCCATCTTTAGTAAGTTTAAATTGTTATCTTCTGTTTAAATTGTTATCTCCTGTTTAAATTGTATAGTAATTTTGTTTATTTACTTTATTTTAGCATTCTGATGTATTTAGCAAGTGTCCGCTCAAACTTCAGTCAGGAGTTTTATTATATGGTGCACCAGGTACAGGCAAAACATTGTTGGCAAGAGCGATTGTTGGAGAAAGTAATTTAAATTTTATTTCAGTCAATGTAAGAACATTTTTTTAATTAAGTATAATTTATTTATAATAATAATAAAACAATTTTTAATTATATTTTAGGGTCCTGAATTACTTTCCAAATATGTAGGTGAAAGTGAAGAAAGTGTAAGAAAAGTGTTTAAAAGGTAAATTATAGAAATAATTTATATAAAATAGATTTTAGTCTAAAAGTTCAAAAGATAGCACTTGAGTATATATTTATACTACATCTGATATAAAAGTAAACTCAGCAGCAACCACTTTTTTTTTTTATTTTTCAACCACGCACCTGAAAAAAATTGTTGGACTGTATTACTCTTTGCAAAACGTAATTTACGTGGTTACCTAAATAATAAAGTTAGGCTTCTCAGAATGTAGTACTGTATGTTAGCTATACCCTTTTGCCTATGCACAGGAGCCCGACATTTAAGATTATTCTTATGGATGGTTATTTACTTGGGGGCTAATTTTATATTGTACTATATAATTTATAGAATTATTAATATAAATTAACACAAAGTAGTAGGTGATACACAAGTGACAAGTTACATACTATTTTGTAGACAAAATGAAAAAAACAATTAACTATATAATTATTTTACTGCCTATATTTAATGTTATTTATTAAATCTAATTTTTATTATATGATAATGTTGACAGAGCTCAAAACGCAAAGCCATGTATTATATTCTTTGATGAGTTTGAAAGTATTGCACCCAAGTCAGTTTTATAAATTATAATTTGTTAATAATGTAAATTATTTAATATATTTATTATTTTTGTTTAAAATTATTATGCAATGGAATTTATAGTCGAGGTTCAGATCAAACAGGAGTAACAGACAGAGTGGTTAACCAATTCCTAACCCAATTAGACGGTGTTGACACATTTGAAGGTGTATGGGTGATTGCAGCCACTTCTCGTCCAGATCTTATTGATCAGGCACTGTTAAGACCTGGTAGAATTGGTGTCAAATTACATTGTCCGATACCAACAATGGTAAGATTATTTTATATTTTATAAATAACCATTTGCAGGTTTATGTCCAAAACTATCTATTTTATGATGATATAAAGCATTCCATCCTTAAATGGAAAATCGTTGAGCTATAAATGTACATACCTATACATTAACTACATTAACCAAGTTAAATAGATCTTTCATAAATGTAATTTTGTTTGCTCACCATAGTAAATTATTCTCACATGTTTCTATGATAATGTAATAATTATATAATAATTGTTAACTATTTCCTTAAAGTTAAACTATTTATCAAGTCATAATGATACAAGATTATATATTTTTTTCTAGGAAGATAGAGAAGATATATTACGAGTACTTTGTAAAAAAGTTACTTTGTCTTCAGACGTTGATTTGCATAATGTTGCTACTGAAACAAGCAACTATACTGGTGCAGATTTAAGTGGACTATTATACACAACACTTTCAATTGCAGAAAAAAGACTACTGAAAAGTACGTAAAATATATTTGTTGAATGTTGATGTATAATATATTATATTGTTAGGTAAACCATAATAACACATACCTAGATTTTTGAACAAATTGAGGTTAGATTATGTTATTATGTATAATCTTCTTGAACTTTCTTTTGTTAATTTATATGATAGTCAAAAAATCATTACTTTTCCTCCAAAACTAAAACGAGTGATATGACGTATCATAAGAGTAATGTAAAATTTAAATAATTTTAAATTTTAAATGCTTTTCTGAAAAATGATGAAATGGTGCTATTATGGTTTACTTAACTATATAAGAATAATAAAATTAGAAAAAAAAAATCACTCAGAGCTGTTTTATTAGTCTAGATTTCACCACTTATACATCTATAAATCTACTACTATAATATATTATTTATGAATATTTATAAAAGCTTACTTTTTTCATTTTTAATGTGTTTGCTGCTTAAAATTCAATTGTTTTGCAGTTAGTCCAATTAAAAGATAAAGTGCATAATATGGTTTAATATACTAAGACATTAATATTTTAAATCATGGTATTGACAGCAAAGCTAATAACCACAAAAATATATCAGATTACAATATACAATATAAATTAAGAGGATGCCACAACCACATGCGTTGTATCCATCAAAAAATATTATATACAGCGGTAAATGTGTGTTCAGTACAAAGAGTAATATTATCAT